>ML309850.1:0-32475 GCA_005239505.1 Nicotiana paniculata | reverse complement strand
ATGCAGGCAAGTTGTCCACAGAACGTAATATACCACCATGACGATCAGATATTAGACAAATACTTGAACGCTATTTCACAACGTGCTTTTTCAAGTGGTTCAAAAACAACGTCCACGTCTCTGTGCTTTCATTGGCACAAACAGCAAAAGCCAGAGGAAATATCTGGCCACTAGCATCCACTGCCACGGCTATCAAAAGTTTGATATCGTACTTTCCATAGACATGAGTTCCGTCTATGGATATTACGGGCCGGCAATGCAAAAAACCATCAATTGCTGGCTTAAACGCCTAGAACACGTAATTGAATATGTATTTTGGTGTTCCCGAACTCCGTTCAAGCTTCCATTCAACGACTGTTCCGGGATTAAAGTGCTGAAGTGCGACCATGTACTTTGGTAGACCTGCAAAAGACTTATCCCAGTTACCGTATACAATTTCAAATGCTCGTTTGCACCCAAGAAATGCCTTTCTTCTCGTAATGGTATGACCATATTCCTGGTGGACTGATGTAATGCACTCTTTGATTTTATACCTTATGGACGCTTCGATATGCGAAATAAGTACAAGAGAAATCAAGTTAATATCCAAGTTGAAGTGATTACCGTTGAATGTGTCCATTTCACGTGTGTGGATGGGAATGTATTTACCCACTTTCCACATACCTGTCTTCTTCTTGGACATCCAAGGACATGGCCAAAACCACCTGCGGCAAACAACCTTGTATACATCCGAACTTGACTCCATTACCTGCATCTCACGACACTCTTTTACGTTGTTCATTTTACAAGCCCTGCTTACGCGCGCTTTATCGGGGAAAAGCATCCCCTTTGCAAGCACCATTGGTCTAGACTCATCCCATATTGCTGCCCGAATTTCATCAAAATCCCTTGTGAGAGCTTTCACATCCCGGATGCTTGGCAACTTATCAATGTAAGGAATCTCCCTTGAATGAAATGGCACTTCGGACTCGTACACTCTTCGTCTAGGTTGGGGTCTCTTCAAATCTGGTCCTTCCCCCTCATCCTCATCATCACCATCCTCACGAGGAAAGGGTGTCTCGTCTCCGGATTCATCGGCATTGTTGTCGTAATCACTATTATGTTTCTCACTCTGTGCATCAGCCAGATCCCGATGTAATACGTCATTTTCGGGAAATTGAGTGAGTATGGATGGTTCAACTTGCTCGTTTTCACTGCACAACCAAAAAAATATAAGCTACTGAAATTAATAAATACTTTTCATATAGCTATATAACTTGACTTACAAGTCGTAATGTGATGAAATTCCATGATTGACGTTCAATTGGGTGATGACTACCGGATGAGCCACTTGTAAAATTCGTATCCGGCCGGTACCCCCTATTCAATATATGAGCGTTAAGACAAATTCAATACACTAAAAGTATACATAATTAACAGAAATCACAACATAAATTTACCACTCGTCTTGTGAATGTTGGAAAGCAGGATAGAAATTATTTTCTCCCTCCTCATTCCCCGGCGGTGATAAGTTTAAATCAAAGAAAAGTCTTTCATCCGGAACCTGTCCGGCAAAAACTGCTCCAGAATAACCACCCGATGACTTGGGGGTATCTCTACTACGCACAACCTCATTTTTTGGAACGTCTACAACCTTCACGTATATCTCCAACATTGTGATTAAAAGAAATTCCCGGCATTCATCCGGAATCCTTAGAAAATCACTCAAAGTTTCATCATCGTTGATGTTAAACTCCGAGTAAAGAGCAACCCCTTGCGGAGTGACGGAATACGGATATCGTCCGGTTACTTTAAGTAACACTGAACGTTTGCTCACACCCATTTTTTTGCATAACAACGATATCAATTTATCGTACTCCATGGTTAGTGGCAATTTAACATGACACTGAGCAGGTAAATTGCAGCCCACAGAGTTATTCTCCATCACAACCTCCCCCCTCCCCCCTCCCCAATATAATGAAAATCTTATTCTTCGCTCTTCGGACATAATGAAAAAATGCTTGAGAATTTTAATAACAATAAATGTTTGATCAAGAGTTGAATTTTTTTTGTGATTGAATGAAATGCACTTCTAACCGCTTTATATAGAATGCCTGGCCGGAGAAATTTTTTTTTTTTAATTGTATAGCGCCAAAGCAGTAAGCACTATACGCTTTTTGAATTATTGGTGGGCCCAGGAAGCAGGTATAATGCCACAGTACACGGCGCTACGAAAAAATAGGTATAACGCCGGGTACTATGGCGTTATACCTGTCCGTCAGAAATTTTAGTATGTATAACGTCACACTATGTGGCGCTATACACTAACGGCACAGTTACCGTTAGTGTATAGCGCCACATAGTGTGGCATTATACATAGTTCGGTTCTATATTTTTTTTTGGACTTATTTTTGTTCTATTTATCTAATTTTAGCTTATTTGGGTACCGGACTCAAATATAGAGTAGGAGTACTAATCTTTGTAGTTACCAATATAAGCGAGAAAATACCCATGTTTTTCTATAGCACTTGCTCTTGTCATATTCTTCTGGTTATCTGTGTGTCAAAACGTACACTGAAACAAGAAAATTACTTGACTTTTCAAAAACAGCGGACTTCAACTTGTTTTGCCTCGTCACCCCTAATTCTCTGCATCTTTTACCCGTTGCCGCTAATTAGTGGTGGTACCATCTCTACTATACCTATAATTACGTTTTTCCTTTTGACCTTATTAAAACATAGGCTGATCATAATTTGTTTGCCGGAATTTAATTAATCATAGAAATTAAAATAAGTTTACAGAAGAATGTCATATCTTATAAATATATCCTTAACATAGGTTTCTGTTCTTTTAATTAAATTGAGAAAAGTAGTACAGTATTTCACTTCAAATGAAAAAATTGAGGATCACTACTGATAATGGTAACCCAACCTTACTATTGGAGATCCCACGATGAAGGTTCAATGTGGTAACAACAAGCTTACCAATAATTGGATAAGTACTATAAATTTTTATCTATTTATTATCTTAGTCCCACTATAAATAATTTTCATGGTACTTAATGTAACGGCTAGGAAGAGCACAAGCTATGTAAAATTATAGTAGCAAATAATGTAGGATATGCTTCTGTTACACATATTCTTGAAGAATTTACCTATTTAAGTGTGATTTTGAGGTGCAATTTGCAACTTATGAGATTGGACTTTCTCTAGAGGACTCAAGAATCAAGATACTAGCGTAACGCGTTAAAGTGCAACCCAATTAATGAACTCAAAAAAAACATCTCGTATAATGTGATGTTAAATTGAAAATTGGACTAGAAAATCCTAGTTCAAGACTAAAGTTCAATATGATCCTTCAGAGTTCAGATAGGATTTTTTCATATCCATGAGACATCTTCACCAATATCATTATAGAAGACTGCTTTTGTATTCCTTAAATTTTTGAATCATGTGAGAGATTGTTAGAAATTTAGTTGAGTGATCCGAAATTTAATGTACTTATTATGGAAAAGGCACAATATTTTTTGGAAAAAGATATGCCCAATCCTTTTAGGAGACATTCTAGTAATTAATTAATTAAAGAGATGTATCCAATCTTTGTTAAAAGACACGTCTATTTAGATACAGTGCAATAGTTATCACTTTGCTTTTTATAAATACTTTATCTCATTGCAGAAATTAACACTAAGAAATCTTCATCTTGTCAATAATCAATTTAAATCTAAGTTAATCATCAAAGATTTGCATATTGAAACTTACTTTCCGCATTAACTTTGCAATCGAAGAAAATAAATTACATAGAATACTTACCTAGTTCAATCTAAGATAAACGTTTAATGCATTATAAAATTCTTTCCACTACATATTCAAGCTAAACGTGGCTGACCATATATATAGTCCAGCTGTGGCACAAATTATTGGTAGTTTGATCAGTACACGAATTGAATAACTATGAACTTGTGTCATTAATAATTTTTTACCAGAAAGTGAGTCGATCCTTGGTTAAACTAATTAATGATTTATTTAGGGAAGGCAATACTAATTAGAGCTAATGGTTCTATATCCAATATTTGAATAATGTGAACAACAGTATACTCAGAATGAGATATGGACAATAAATGAGATCAGATGTAATGTTATGTAATGAGAGCAAGCAATAAATAATATTAAATAGCAATAAATGTAAATAGAGGGGAAGATTCACCAAATACTGAAGAGGGTGGAGGATTCCTTCCTTTGACAATGATGAATGACACGAGTAAGATAGAATATTAAGCATTTTCTTGAATTTGATGGAAATAACAATAGAATAGTTCACAAAAAGGTTGAATCTAGTGAAAAGTAGTTCTTTGTATTTTCTCTCAAAGCTTATCTTTTACAAGTGTTATTATCATATGGAACCTTGCACGCCTTTTTCCTCCTCTTTTTTTCTATTTATACGGGATATTCTCAAGAGCCCTAAAAGTACAAACATAATTCCCTTTATAGATCCCAATATAAAACTAACCGTTATTTCTAACTCTACTACTCGACTTCGACCGCAACTGGTTGTCGAGC
The DNA here is from genome assembly GCA_005239505.1 of Nicotiana paniculata. Taxonomy (NCBI): domain Eukaryota; kingdom Viridiplantae; phylum Streptophyta; class Magnoliopsida; order Solanales; family Solanaceae; genus Nicotiana; species Nicotiana paniculata. Next base: position 27,937 of record ML309850.1, on the reverse strand, counting down.
TACTCGACTCGTGAGATCACTAGTCGTCCACTACCACGCCACTTTTAACAGTTCGCAAGTTGCTCCCTTCGTCCAATTCTGCACGACTTGATCCTCAATCTGATTTTGACCCATACAGTTAGTCCCTCCGCTTAGCAAGGTCATCATTTGGTCGATCTCGCTGAGCAGACGTCGCCCGTCGTGCTTGGGAAATTCAGATGGAGGAGATTGAGTGGGAAGGAGTTTGTACGGAGTGGCAACGTGGCGCTTCAAGAACCACAACTCGTTGTGACGTCAACCTAGGGTGACATCATTGTTGCAGGCTCCATCATTGTGTGTCTTCTCAACGCGCCGCGTTAATCCTGTGCCTCTATCGTTTCGATTTCCGTGCAACTTACGGTTGGCGTTCTCGATTCGGGTGCTTCTTCTCTTATAAATACCAGTGGAGAGCCCCTTAAGCCAAACTTTACATTCTCCCATTCCTTGAGCCTTTGCTTTTCATCATCTTCTTCTCCTACTTGTGTTTTAGTTTCAGTTTGCTTCTGGGTTTTTTTGCAATCTCTAGTTTGATCAATTCCTGCAATTCCTTCCTCTTATTAAAACCACACTCTCAAAACTTTCGATTAATCTGAAGATGGCAACCACCTCCCATATCTCTGACGTTTCGTCTGAACCAACACCAGTTTCAGTGAGGATGCCTCCTCATGGAGATGACATTGCTGCCGTTGCTGGTGACGAGAGAATTCCGATAGTGGACGAGATTATTCCTCGTAACGACAAAGCCAGGTCCGATTTCTCGAAATCAGCGACGGAAGAACCTGAGTCCGTACTCTTCGAACTAGACGAGGCCGTCTTGGCCGAATTAATGGCCAAATACAGTATTCCCTCCCACATCTACCTGGTTTTGGCCGGTAGCGACGTGGCTCAAGCCCATCGACTAGGGTATTGCGCCTTCTACACATACCCGTTCCGGATAGGCTACTCTCTTCCTCTTCCTCCATTGGTGGAGGAATTATGCCGGGACTACCAGTTCTGCCCGACCCAACTCTCTCTGTATATCTACAAACTTTTCCTGATGCTGGAGAAGTACACTAAGATGCCCAACAATGGAGTTTCACTTTGTCACTTGCTACACCTATTCGCACCGAACTTCCTCATAGGTACGATGTTGCATCTTCATCATTGTGGAACCAAAGGATTGTTCGTGAGTATGGACGACAGAGCCAACCGTCGTTTCAATTTTCACTTTTTTACGTCAGAACCGAGCACGTGATGACGAATCCCAGTGATTCCCTTAAGCCAAACTTTACATTCTCCCATTCCTTGAGCCTTTGCTTTTCATCACCTTCTTCTCCTACTTGTGTTTTAGTTTCAATTTGCTTCTGGTTTTTTTTTGCAATCTCTAGTTTGATCAATTCCTGCAATTCCTTCCTCTTATTAAAACCACACTCTCAAAACTTTCGATTAATCTGAAGATGGAAACCACCTCCCATATCTCTGACGTTTCGTCTGAACCAACACCAGTTTCAGTGAGGATGCCTCCTCATGGAGATGACATTGCTGCCGTTGCTGGTGACAAGAGAATTCCGATAGTGGACGAGATTATTCCTCGTAACGACAAAGCCAGGTCCGATTTCTCAAAATCGGCGACGGAAGAACCTGAGTCCGTACTCTTCGAACTAGACGAGGCCGTCTTGGCCGAATTAATGGCCAAATACAGTATTCCCTCCCACATCTACCTGGTTTTGGCCGGTAGCGACGTGGCTCAAGTCCATCGACCAGGGTATTGCGCCTTCTACACATACCCGTTCCGGGTAGGCTACTCTCTTCCTCTTCTTCCATTGGTGGAGGAATTATGCCGGGACTACCAGTTCTGCCCGACCCAACTCTCTCTGTATATCTACAAACTTTTCCTGATGCTGGAGAAGTACGCTAAGATGGCCAACAATGGAGTTTCACTTTGTCACTTGCTACACCTATTCGCACCGAACTTCCTCATAGGTACGATGTTGCATCTTCATCATTGTGGAACCAAAGGATTGTTCGTGAGTATGGACGACAGAGCCAACCGTAGTTTTAATTTTCACTTTTTTACGTCAGAACTGAGCACGTGATGACGAATCCCAGTGATTCCCTGAAGTATGGAATTTTTCTCGTAAGTACGTCTTCCAACTGATCTCTTATTTCGTTTAGTTTCATTTTTTTTTGCCGATGACCTTGCTGATCTTCTTCTTCTTTTGTGCAACCGAAAGGGATCCCCTCATGTTGGTCTCCGACATCAGATACTGGGTGATCCAGATTTTCCCTGCATGGTGGGGGTTCGCGAGTGGTCGTCCTTCCACAAGAAATTCGGCCGCAGGCCTTCTGTATCCGGTGAGTCTTTGATTTGGACTTTGTTGCCCTCTTCTTCTTTTTTTTGATGGATTTCTTTGTATCAGGTCGAAGGCCTTCAATGAAGAAGAAATCCCTTACCCCCGCCTTCCGCCAATCGAGTGTTTCCAAAGGGTCGTTGCTCGCTGCGTCTATGGGTGAGCCTGCTCGGACGTAACCCTAGCCGTCGTACAACAGCTCCATCGGTGGGGATTCCTATTCCTCCTTTTTTGCACTTTGTAGATGAGTCGTCGCCAAGCAAAGAAGATGTAGCTCCATTGATAAAGAGGCGGAGGATAAATTTCAGCGATGAGGTGACGGAGGTCGAGGGGTTAGCAGTGGGTGGTCCCGACCAGGTTGTGGCTGCGGCTGAGGGTGGCTTGTCCTTGGACACTGAGATTCGGCCCACTTTAGAAAATATGAACATTGCCGACCTGCTTGAGGCCGTTGGGGGGAAGTGATGAGCGGGTCGTGGAGGTTAAGGTCGCATTATTGAGTGATCCATTTCCGCCAGGGCATGTTGGCATCCCTTCTTCCCCCGAGGTGAGGGGGAAGAACGTAGCCATTGACGGATACGAATCTGGTTCTAACATCGACCCTAAAGAGGTCAGGATGTTCAATGAAGGATTTACCCTGGTGGAGGTGAGGAAGGAGGGGACCCACCGCAGCATAATCATCCCCCTCGACTTAGATCTGTTGAAGCCCACGGAGAGTGTAGTCACTGACTTGGGTCCCCTGTGTTATCGTGCTGAGGCGTCGACATTGAAAACACTAGACGACAACGCCCTTTCGTTGGGCATATCAGGGATGGCGCTACGGGTAAGTATTTTGGTTACTGCTCTTTGTATCTTCTCTTTTTCTTATTTATTTTCACTAATTTTCTCTCCTATTTTCTCTGTGCTCGACTCTCATTTTGGAGATCGAGTGCGCTCGTTTTGAAGAGAGCAGAAGAGCTATTTTCAAGAAAATGGAGTCGAAGTACCGTGAGCACCGCTCCAAGCATCATACAATGTGTCTTCTGCTCGACACAGATGGAAGCTTCCAGGATCTTAGAGACGAATTTAGGCAAAAGGATGAAGAGTTGGTGAAGGTTATCCGAAGGTGCAGCGAGCTCGAGGGGTCGCTTAGGTCCAAGGGGGATTGTGGCGGAATGCACAGATCTTCAGACCAAACTGGAATCCCTGTGGGTAGATCTTGAGCAATCTCGAGCCAATTCAATGCCCTGAACAACGAGCTGGTTGAGGCGACAACAGAACAGGGTCGATGAAACCAGGAAGGCGACTTTGGCCAAAGTGGCGGCGATAGAGGAGTCCGTTCGCGTCCTTCAATTCGAACGGGAGCGTGAGGCGACACACTTAGGGAGGCTCAGCTTGATGAGAGGATTGGCGGGCTTGAGGGGGAGGTCTCCGAGTTGAATGATAAGGTCGCCGCTCTTGAGGCCGAGAAGGTGCAGTTGTTGGCTCGGCCGTCCTCTTCTCATACTTCTTCCTTTCATGAAGTGTCGCGGGATTCATATGAAAATTGGATCCATGCTGAGGCCAAGTTGGATATCCTTAGAGATCTGATGGCGGCTAACAGGGTAACTAAGGTTGAATTTGATGATGTTCATGCTAAGGCGCGTGAAGCTCGAGTTGCCTGTGGCTTCTACCCTGCTACGCCGAGGGCGTATGGTGGTGAGGACGAGTTGTACAGGATTGAGTAGGACGCTTGGTACGATGACGAGTATCCAGACGGTGGATAGGGTGATGGCGATGAAGGCGGGGACGGTGTAGAGTAGTGCCTTGTACTTAGTTTTTTTTTTTTTTGTATATGGGCGTCTTTCTGACCCTTTGTAATATAGTTTTTGGAATGAAATGATTATAACCTTTCGCTGTATGTTATTGGATCTTTTTCTTTTCTTTGACCATTTTTCTTCAAATGATTGCTTTAGAAGGATTGTGTCGGCATGTGCTGCCACGAACATGGTCGAGTACATTTTCGACTGAATTTGGGTGAAGTCCCCTGTCGCCATAATTAACTCAAACGAGGTTGACTTGTAAATTAAACTCTATATCAGGTTGAGTTTGAGTTGAGTTCGTGTGGTCAAATATAATTCTTTACTAATTCGAACGAGGTCGAACATAAGCTGATTCGAGCGAGGTCGAATATTACTTTTGATAAATTTGAACGAGATCGAATGTGTGTTGATTCGAGCGGGGTCGAATGTTACTTGTGATAAATTCGAACGAGATCAAATGTGTGTTGAGATCGAGCGAGGTCGAATATTACACGTGATTAATTCGAACGAGGTCGAATATGAGTTGATTCAAGCGAGGTCAAATATTACTCGTGATTAATTCGATTGTCGAATATGAGTTGATTCGAGCGAGGTCGAATATTGCTCGTGATTAATTCGAACAAGGTCAAATATGAGTTGATTCGAGCGAGATCGAATATTACTCGTGATTAATTCGAACGAGGTCGAATATGAGTTGATTCGAGAGAGGTCGAGTAGTGCTCGTTATTAATTCGAACGAGGTCGAATATGAGTTCCTGGATTGGTGTAATGTTTAAACTTGGTGGAGACATGTGAACATCGTGTGTTTTCATACTTCGCGTTTCTCGTACATACATTGGAGAAGTTTACATGTTTTTCCTCTGCTTATACATACATTGGAGAAGTCCCAGCTTATCTAGTCCCTTCATTGGCCGACCTAGAGAAGTATTTGAGAGGTCGAGCGATGAACTTGAATTTAACTTCGAGATGCCCTCTCCGTATCCTCGTTAAAGACCTCCCCGAGAAAACCCAATTGGGACAAAACCCGGGTGAGGGAAAGACAGTACGAGTTGGAGAACATTTGTCCTTATAAGTTGAAGTACTTGAGATGGGTGATGTTCTAATTGTTTGGTAGAAACTTTCCTTCCAATGTTTCTAGTTGGAACGACCCTTTGTTTGCTGTTGCCGTGATTTTGTACGGACCATCCCAATTGGTCCCCAGTTTTCCTTCTCGTCGATCCTTGCTCGCCTGTGTTTTGTCTTTGAATACATAGTCCCCGACTTTGGGCGGCCTGACCTTGGATTTTTTTATAGTACCGCTCTGCTTGTTGTTTTTGGGCTATTATTCTTACGCAAGCCATGTCTCTTTGTTCTTCAGCCTCGTCGAGGTCTTTCCTTCTGCTTTCATCGTTTCTTGGCCCACTCCCATTTGAATATCTTAGACTCGGCTCTCCGACCTTGACCGGTATCACTACATCGGTCCCATAGACTAATGACTACGGTGTTTCTCTTGTGCTTGTTTTTGGAGTAGTGCGGTATGCCCATAGCACTTCTGGCAGCAACTCCGGCCAAATAAAGGGGAAAATTCACCCAATATTAAAGAGGGTGGAGGATTCATTCCTCTGACAAATGATGAATGACACGAGTAAAATAGAATATTAAGCACTTTCTTGGATTTGATGGAAATGATAATAGAATAGTTCACAAAAAGATTGAATCCTGGTGAAAAGTAGTTGTTTGTATTTTCTCTCAGAGCTTGTCTTTTACAAGTATTCTTATCATATGGAATCTTACATGCTTTTTTCCTCATCTTTCTTTCTATTTATAGGAGATATTTTCAAAGAATCCTAAAAATACAAACAGAAGAAATATTCGGTAGAATATTCCCTTTGTAGATCCCAAAATAAAACTAGCCGTTATTTCTAACTCTACTTCTCGACTTCGACCACAATTGGTTGTCGAGCTACTCGACTCGTGAGATCACTAGTCGTCCACGACCACACCACTTTTGACAGTTCGCAAGTTGCTCCTCTCGTTCAATTCTGCACGGTTTGATCCTCAATCTGATTTTGACCCGTATAAACATTCTAGTAGTTACAGAATAGTATCAGAAAGACAAAAAAGAAAAGAAGAAAAGTAGAAAGTTTTGTATCCTTATCCAATCAACTATCCTTCTAAACCTACAATGAGCATCTTGACAACCCATTATTCCTAACAAAGGTGGGACTTTGACATGAATTATAATTATGAGGCTGCAATTTTCTCAAACAGGATCAACCTATTATCAGCCAATCTAGTTTTATATGCAGATTTTTTATACTCAAACCACGTAAACTCTTTGTACAAGCTGTCTTCTCCTTCCATTAGCGATGCCAAAGGTGCTATCTTTTCACTCAATGGCGGCCCTCCAAAATATATCATTGATAGCCTTGATTTCATACTGTTCGCCAAAACTCTATGCTTTACACTCTTGAACTTCCCGTTCGTCATAACCTGCAAAACAAACAAAATAACACCGGAGTATATAAGGTATATTTTCACATGCACCTGTTGTTTATAAAAAAATTATAAAATTTAACCTTAACAGCCTAAAAATTATCGAACCAGTTAGGCACTTAACCTTAAAAGGTATCGAACCAATTAGGCACTTAACCTTAAAAGGCACTTAGATTTAGGTACAGCCTTAATTCTTATTTGGTTACTAATCCTACGATAAGTTATATTAGGATTAAAATAGTACTTGGATAACTTATACATGTCATAGAGTGAAATAATAATTTCAAGATAAGTTATCCCAAGTTAAAACATTAGAATTGACAATCTCACGATTAATACAATATATCTAACAGTCAATAATAAAGAATACCAAAATAATTAAACACATCATAATTAATCCCAGTATAACTAATTACGGCATAACTTGTTTTCGTACCAAATGAACTCTATATCACTTAACTATGATAAACCGAACCAATTAGGAAGTGCAAGAAAGCAATAAGAAGAAACTTCCTCTAGACAAGAACATGAATGTGCAAATAAATAAACAAATGAACGTTTTAATATTGTTTAACGTGCACAGATGCATCGAGAGGTGTACCTGCAATGAATCACCAACATTGACGAAGAAAGAATTTGGATCAGGTGGGACAGAAAACCAGTGGCCATTTTTGAGTAATATTTGAAGTCCGGAAGTGTTGTTGGATCTCAGTACTGATATGATTTGTGGGTCAGTATGCTCTCCGAATCCAATCAAATTATTGTCACTTAATTGTTGAACCTCCGGACAAGGGGGATAGTGATTGATCCTGAAAACAGAGTCACTCTTTTCGTCCATTAGAAGTTTACTGAAAACATTCCTCGGATGAATCTTTAATCCCTCTGCTAACATTTCAAGAATCTCACACGCCATTTTCTTCACTGCTGACACGTAATCATTTACTGCAGCCCTGCAATAACGATGACTAATAAATCAAGAAATGATATAAATAAGAATCAAGATATTACTATATAACATTACTTACCGAATGTTTTCTGGATTTACACCTAATATAGACGCAAATTTGTGGTAATTGAATTCAGAGTTAGTTGAGAGGAGAATGTGTTCGACCCAACCGGAATCACCATTACGTCCAATCTGCTTATTGCCATAGCCAAAAGGGTCGGGTGGTCCAGCTTTTAGTTTCTCAGAGAGGGGAGATGAGAAGAATTTGATGGCTTCAGATTCAAGTTTAGCTATGAATTCCGTAGGGACGCTATGGTTAATGACTTTGAAGAATCCAAATTCTTCACAGGCCTTAACAATGAGGTTTTTAGAGTCAGGTTTAGAGAGGTCTATTAGTGGAACACTACTGAAGAATGAGGTTGTGTCTTTGGACAAGTGCTGATCCATGTTTGAAAAAAGTTGAATAGAACAAATAACTATATATGTGGGCAAAGAAATTGAATGATCAAAACTTTCTTTGGACAAGTATTTGCTGTATAGAACAACTATATGACTGCGTACTAGTTGTGAATACTTTGATGCAAGCCCTGCTTTGCTACTTATAGCAACTCCGAGTCCAAAACCACGGACCCACATTATCAATGACAATGACGTACACAGGATGTTTAAACAAGCAACATTCATCTATTGTCAAAATTCGATGTATACACGCGTTGATCCGGTCTCAAGGTCGTCCGACGGGAAGTATTAGAAAAAATAATGCAAGCATTAGTTTTGTGTATTATTAATATTTTCTTTGGTATATTTTTTCAACCTATATATAACTAATACTTGTATTAATTATATATTATACTTGGTATTATATGTATAAGTAATGCATAGAAAATCATGACATTAGTATTACCAAGGCTATTAATGCATGCATTACTATAGTTAAAGATAAAATTGTCCTTAAAGTCTCTTAAAGTTAGTGAATATGGAGGACATTTTTGTAAACAACTATTTTTCTTAAAATTTATGTAATGCATTATAGTTTTTAATACATCACACCAAACCGTAGATAAAAAATAACATCTGCATAACTAATGCTTGCATTACTAATTCCTTTATTACTAATACACCTTATTCTACACTATTCTTATACACCCTACCAAACAAACGACCCCTTAGAGTTATGGGATTCTAAATCTTTACTTCCTATTCCAAATTATATGCATTTCATCTATATATTATTAAAAGGTGAGGAAAAATCCTTTTCCTTAAGCCAAGTGGCATCATAGAAAAAAGTCACATGACATAAGTAGTTAATAATTAGTTATTTAGTTAATAATTAGTTATTGATTATTGATTTTGAATTTAAATATCTATAAAATAATTAAATAAAATATTTATTAATATAAAACGAAAATTAAAAAAAATGTCCATTTAAATTGGAGAGTAGTTTCAAGTTGGAGTTTTTAAATTATTTGAAAACAAAAAACTAAAATTACAAAAAAATAAAAGACTGCAAATTCCAAATTCTTTGTTTTCTTAAAGAGTTCTTTTTCTTTATAAAAATAAAAAGTGTATTTATTCACAAACTATTATGGATAATAATAGAATAAAATATAAAACAAAAAATATATATCTCAATAATATTTATCTAATTGTTATTGAATAAAATAATAAATATTGTATAATTTATATTTATTTTTTTGATATGTTAATAAATATATATAAAATAATAAAATAAAAAATCTCAATAAAAAACGAAAAATTAAAAAAACAATGTCCATTCATTGGAGAGTACTTTCAAGTTGGAGTTTTTAAATTTTAAAATAAAAAACTAAAATAAAAAATAAATAAAAACTGATTTTATTCATTAAAATTCATATAATATTATTGAGAAGGGTAGAATTAAATTTAAAATAAAAGAATGTTTTAAAAGTAATAAAATATATATCTTCTATATTACAACAAAGAAGTAGAAGATAAAAATATTAAACAAAGTAATATGCTAATAAAAATTTTTATTAACAATATAATTATACTAAATATTGGATAACATAATAAAGAAAAACATGACAAAAAAATTATTCGATGACGATATAAGTCCTTTTAATTTAATAGAGATTTTATTCATTAAAATTCAAGTAATATTATTAAAAATAACAGAATAAAATTTAAAATAAAAAATATTTCAATTTTAATAAAATACATTTCTTCTCTTATATTACAAAAAGAAAGCGATCAGACAAAAATATCAAACAAAGTAACATGCTAATAAAAATTTCTATTAACAATGTAAAATTACTAAGTATTGGATAATATAATAAAGAAATATAGAACGAAAAAATCTTCAATAACTATATAAATCCCTTTAACTTAATAGAGATACTATTATTGGGTATATCATATTGACAGATAAGATGACAATTTTAATTTATTAAAACAATAAGATCTCATATGTTCAAACAAGTCCGATCATTATTTAATTTAATTAATATTATTTAATATTGATCGCGCATCGCGCAGGTATAACTACTAATTGTTATTAAAAATATAGACATTGAACGAGGGTTTAATGTATCCACAGTGTACACTATGCATTTGGTTTTACACTAGACTTGCATAACATGCTATCTTTTTTACCTCTGTTCGATGCAAATACCTGATACCAGACAACTTATTCGTCCTCTCCTAATTACTATGTTCTCGAAATATAATTTAGCCAAATGAATGACTTAAGAGGTCGTTTTGGTACAATGGTGGGATATCACATAATATCCAATGAGGTGAGATATTTTATGGGATCAGTTACCCCACTTTTTATATGGGATAACTAATCCCACCATTTTTATGTAAAAATTAATCCGGGGGTTAGTTATACTCCAAACTAAATATAGAATAAAGTTAATCCCAAATTTTATCCCGAAAATTATTATTATTCTTATTCCATGTACCAATTAAATGACCCTTAACAGTATTTGTTTCTTTTTTTTAAACTTGATGAACAGGTAGCCAAGGACCCCAAGAGTCGGTATGAACACTGCTTAATTGGAATAACTTTCTAATTACTCATTGGTATAACTGAAATCACTTGTCAATTGTTAGTCGGGACCTCTAGTTAGAACAAAATCTTATCACACTGAAAGGTCTAAAGGTCTCTCTTAGTAGCTATAGGTACTGGGGTGTACTTGCTCTAATCAACTGTCACAAATAACACGTCATTTTGCTTAGTTCAATTCACATATCTATCAATAGACAATGATGTCTTTTGACCTAAATCAAACCAATGGATGAGAATCAAATTATAAATTCGAGTACGTTAATACAATGGATCTAGTACTATATTATTCGATAATTTATGCTCAAACTTTTGAACAGTAATTATTGTTTGTCTAATTAAGTAAAAAAAACCTTTTGAACAATAATTATTGTTTGGCTAAGATTTCAAAAGCGCTTCTAAGAGCCCGTTTGGCCAAGCTGCCAATAATTACTTACTTTGAGAAGTGCTTTTTAGAAAAATACTATTGAAAAATTGCAATTTGTGTTTGGCCCGTTCATTTGAGAAGTACTTTAATAAGAAAATTGTGTTTGAACAATCTTTTTTCAAAAAGTACTTTTTAGTGTCAAATTACGAAAAAGATAGTACATATTCAATTTACAAGTAGTATATTATTTAAAAGAGAGAAATAAATTTAAATATTTATTATTTAAAAATCACTTTTTTTTATTTATTTAATTGAAATATAAAATATAGAGTAAAATATTATGAAATATTTTTTAATGCATACAAAAATAATTAAAAAATCAATTAAAATAAATCGAATGGAGTATATATATATGGAGCATTTATCTTGAAAAGCGTGTCAAATATAAATAGCATTTATTTTGAAATCGAAAAGACAGTTTATAATTAGAGTGCTGATGATGACATAGCATTAAATTCAAAGAGAATTGAAAAAGATGGAGAATATGGGAGAATACCAAAGAAAAGATCATCTCAAGAAAAACACGGGGAGGGAAAACGAAGGGATCCCAATGAAATTGACTCCTAACAAGAATGAATACTGTATCAACTGGATCTTATGATATACTGTACTAGTACTCCTTTGGATTGAATATTTGTTTTTAAATTTTTATTAGTGATTTGAAAAATAAATTTTTAAAGTTTTTAAATTTTCAAAAAATTCTAAAATTAATCTTCAAATAAAAATTAAAAATCTGATTAGTCCTTTTCCAACGGGCCCTACCAATGTAAAAAGAGAAAATAAGTCAAGCCTAATTAGAAAGTCATAATCAGTTATCAATCTTGTACAAGGTTCATTAGAATAGTCATTCTATATTATTATTATCTGATTCATTGATTATTCTTGTCAATGACCTTTCTTTTCGACGAGGTCTTTATAGTGCAAACATAAAAGCTGTTTAGAAAACGACGAGCACGATAACGAAGGCTGAATTAGTTAAATCTAATCTCCGAATACTTAATTGGGGACGTCCTACAAAGAAAACAATATCTTTTCTTGTGAAGAACATATTATATTAACTACAAATGTTAAATTATTCTATAAATAGTACAATTAGTTATAGAAATTTCGATTTATAAGTACGTAGTTTTAAGGAGTAGAGTAATTTATTCCTATATTTTAAGAAAATGATTGTGCGTCGATACTCACATAAAAACCTTCATATTTCTTAATGCCAGCGGTTCTTCATTTTTTAGGACAGATGTAAGGATAACAAATTGGACAGGATCCCTCTATCCTTAACCACTAGTCTCGAAATGAAATAGAAAAATTTCAAGTAAAGAGTGTTTCACCTTTAAATAAATCTTCCACAAGTTAAATCTGAATTAGTCGGATCAGTAGGTTCTAAATATCAAATGATTAAACAAAAAGTAACAAAATTTTATATATTTATTTAGTTTAACCTAATTCCGTGATTTGTAGTATGTTTTCATGCGGCGAACAATTAAATTCTGTGGCAAGTTAACACAGCAATATTCTTGAGGATTCTGCACTGATTCAACCAGAGAGTGATATGAAAAAGTTGGTGTGTTGACCAAACAAAAAAAAAAGTTGGTGTGGACCTTCAATAGAACAACACTCTCATGCAGCAATCTGAAAAATTCAAAAGTTTAATAACCTATTTGGCCAAGCTTTTTCATGGCCAAAAGTTTTTAACCTTTTTTTTTGTATGAAAGAAAATGTTTTTTTCTTAAAATTAAGATGTTTGTCCAATCTTTCAGAAGTTAAAAAAGTATTTGGGTATAAAAGCAGAAGCAGTTTTTGAGAAATAAAAAAATATAGCTTATTCCGAAAAATACTTTTGAGGAAAAATACACTTAAAGCCTGTTTGGCCAAGCTTTTGAGAAACTAAAAGTACTTTTTTTTGTCGGAAAAAAATATTTTTTGTGTTTGGCCAAGATGGAGAAGCGCTTTTGAGCAGCAGCAGAAACAATTTTTCTGCTTTGGGAAAGAAGCTACAAATTTTTGCTTTTTCCTAAAAGCAAAAGCAGAAGCATAAATTTAAATTTTTTAAGGCAAAAATATCCTTACTATAAATTTATATTTTTCAAATTATCCTTCAATAATTTTATTTTTTCCTTTTCCATTTTTGTTTCTACCATTCCTTTCCTTTTTATATATTTTATTCTATTGTATTTTTATTCTCTTTCTCCTATTCTTCTTTGAAATAGTCTCTTCACTATAAATAGATTTTTTTTTAATTATATAGGATTAATGAAAAAGATTTTAAATTTATATTGAATGACTGTGCTTTGATATATTTGAATCATCAATGTAAATAATAAATAATACTGGATACCTAATGTTGTTGCTCTGGATAACCATTATACTGATTAAAATTCATATTTTAATATTAATTAACAATAAAATTGATCGTATTAATCTTAGTTTGTTCATTGGAAATATAATAAATAGTCTTAGGCTCTTTATTCCACGGACATCTTTGGAAAAAAAGGTAATTCGTTCTTGATATCTAAAAAAATTAAATATTATGGACCACAAAAAAGATCAAAAAATCAATTAAAATGAACAAGAGAGTAGTATATTGTTTTCTTTTAGTATGTTATATGTTATCTTCTGATATATGAAAATAGCTTTACTTTAATTATATATTTTTACAGCACATAAAATCACATAATATATTTAAAATTGTAAGTTTTTTTGTTTAATTCTATGCCAATTATGTTTGACCAAAAACGAGTTAATCCTTGGTTGAACTAATTAATAATTTATCAAGATGAGACAATCCTAGTTAGAACTAATAATTCTAGATCTATAACGAATGATGTGAACATATGTATATCATAATGAGATGTGGATAATAAGTGTAACCAAATGTTATGCTATGTAGAGAGAGTAAGTAATAAATAACATTAAATGACAATAAATGTAAATAGAGGAGAAGATTCACCCAATATTGAAGAGCGTGAAAGATTTTTTTCTCTGACAATGATGAATGACACGGGTAAGAAAGAATATTATGTACTTTCTTGGATCTGATGGAAAAAATAATATAATAGTTCACCAAAATGATGAATCTTAGTGAAAAGTAGTTCTTTGTATTTTTTTTGTCTAAGAGCTTATCCTTTTATAAGTTTTCTTATCATATGGAATCTTACATGCCTTTTTCCTCCTCTTTTATTCTATTTATATGTGATACAAGAACTCTAAAAGTACAAACAGAGATGATATTCGATGGAATATTCCCTCTGTGGATTTCAATATAAAACTAGCTGTTATTTCTAACTCTACTCCTCGACCTCGACCTCGACCTCGACCACGGTCGGTTGTCGAGCCGTTCGACCTATGAAATTAATGATCGACCACGACCACGCTGCTCTTAACAATTTCCAAGTTACTCCTCTCCCAACTCTGCATGACTTAGTCCTCGATCTGATTTTGACCCATACAGTTAGTCCCTTTGCTTAGAGAGGTCGTCCTTTGATTAGCCTCGCTGAGCGGACATCGTCGGTCGTGCTCAAGAGATTAAAAGGAGGATATTGAGTGGGAAAAGAGTTTGTACGGGGTGGCAACGTGGCGCTTCAAGAACCACGACTCGTTATGACGTCATCCTAGGATGCCATTATTGTTGTAGGCATCATCATTACGCGACTTCCTAATGCGCCGCATCCTTTCCTGTGCATATGTCATTTTGATGCCCATGTAGCTGACGATTGGTGTTTCAATTCAGGCGCATGTTCTCTTATAAATACCAGTGGAGAACCCTTTAAGACAAACTTTACATTCTCCCTTTCTCTAAGCTTTTGCTTTCCATCACTCTCTTCTTCTTTCTGCATTCTAGTTTTATCTTTCTTCTAGTTTTGCGATCTGGCTTGATCGATTTATGCAATTCCTGCTTCTTCTTGAGACCACATTTTCAATACCTTTAATTAATCAAAGATGACAACCTCCTCTCATGTCTCTAACATCTTGCTTGAACAAACACTGCTTTCAGTGAGGATGTCTCCTCATGAGCATGATATTGTTGTAGTTGATGATGACGACAGCTTTCCTACTATGGACGAGATTATCCCTCATAACGACAAAGCTAGGTTAGATTTCTCAAAACCAGCGACAAAAGAGCCTGAATCAGTACTCTCCGAACTGGACGAGGTCGGCTTGGCCAAGGTAAGGGTCAAGTACGGAATTCCTGCCCACATCGACCTGGTTCCTGCTGGTAGCAACGTGGTTCAAGTCCATCGACATGGGTATTGCGCCTTCTATGCATACCCGTTCCGTGTAGGCTACTCTCTTCCTCTTCCTCCACTGGCAGAGGAGTTCTGCCGATACTACCAGGTCTGCCCGACCCAGCTTTCCCCATATATCTACAAGATATTCTTGATGCTGGCGAAATACGCTGAATTGGCCAACCGTGGAGTTTCACTTCGTCCCTTGCTACACCTCTTCGCACCAAACTTACTCAAAGGTGTGATACTTCATCTTCTCCATCGTGGGACCAAAGTATTGGTTGTGAAGATGGACGACAGAGCCAACCGTCATTTCAATTTGCACTTCTTATACGTCAAAACCGATCACGTGGTGGCGAATCCTAGTGGATTCCCCAAAGTGTGGAATTTTGCTCGTAATTACCTTTTTCGACCGATCTCTTACCTTGTTTCATTTAGATTTCGACGACCTTACTAATCTTATTTTTCTTTTTGTGCAACCGAAAGGGATCCCCCCCACGTTGGTTGTCGATATCCAAGATTTGGTGAGCCAGATTTTGCCTTGCACGATGGGGGTTCGCGAGTGGTCGGCATTCCAAAAGAAATTCGGTCGTAAGCCTTCTGCAACTCGTGAGTCTTTGATTTGGCCTTTATTGATTCTGCATTAATAATGATTTCCCCTCTTCCTGTTTTTTTTCTTTGTTTGAACTGAACATCGTTGTATCACGTCGGAGGAATTCAACGAAGAAGAAAGACCCTACCCCCGCCTTCCGCTAATCGGGTGTTTCCAAAGGGTCGTTTCTCGCTGCTACCGTAGGCGAGCCTACTCGGAAAGTGGCGCCTTCCCTGGCTTCAGCTTCCCGTGACCCTAGACGGCATACATCAACTCCATCAGCGGGGGTCCCCCCTCCTCATACTTTGTAGTTGGTGGACGAATCGTCGCCACGCGGAGAGGAAGTAGCTCCGTTGATAAAGAGGTGGAGGATAGATTTCAGCGGTGAGGTAACAGGGACCGTGGGGTCATCAGTGGGTGGTCCCGACCAGGCCACGACTATGTTTGAGGGTGGCGCGACCTTAGACACTGAGATTCAGCCCCTGCGGTCGTTGAGAGAGGAGATGAGCGAGCCGTGGAGGTTGAGGTCGTACCATCAAGTGATCCATTGCCGTCGGGGCATGCTGGCATCCATTTTTCTGCCGAGATGACGGGGGAAGACGTAGTTGTGGACGGATACGAATCCGGTTCTGACATCG
This sequence comes from Nicotiana paniculata, assembly GCA_005239505.1. NCBI lineage: Eukaryota > Viridiplantae > Streptophyta > Magnoliopsida > Solanales > Solanaceae > Nicotiana > Nicotiana paniculata. The sequence goes on along the minus strand of ML309850.1, from coordinate 11,461 downwards.
ACCCTGAAGAGGTCAGGATATTCAATAAGGGATTTACCCGTGTGGAGGTAAGGACGGAGAGGGCTAACCAAAACATAATCATCCCCCTTGACCTGGATTTTTTGAAGCGCACGAAGAGCGTGGTCCCTGACTTAGGTTTGCTGTGTTCTCGTGCCAAGGCGTCGACATTGCAAACGCTTGACGACGATGCCCTTTCGTTGGGCATATCGGGGATGTCCCTACGGGTTAGTATTCTGGCTTCTGCTCTTTGTGTCTTCTCGTTTTCTCCTTTATTTTACCTAACTCTTTTCTCCCATTTTTTCTTTGCTTAGAACCTCATTTTGGAGATCGAGTGCGCCCGTCGAGAAGAGAGGAGAAGGGCTCTTTTCAAGAAAATAGAGTCGAAGTACGGTGAGTACCGCTCCAAGCATCATGCCCTATGCCTTATGCTCGGCAACGATGGCAGCTTCCAGGCTCTTAGAGACGAGTTGAAGCAAAAGTATGAAGAGCTGGTGAGGGTTATCGGAGGTGCAACGAGCTCGAGAGATCGCTTAGGGCCAAGGAGGACGAGCTCGAGGTGAGCCGGGGGGTCGCGATGTAGTGCAGATCTTCAGACCAAATTGATATCCCTGCGGGTAGAGCTTGAGAAAACTCGACCCAATTTAATGCCATGAACGACGAGCTGATTAAGGCGACCGCAAAACTAGGAAAGGTCGATGAAGCGAGGAAGGCGGTTTTGGTCAAAGTGGCAGCGTCGGAGGAGGCCGTCTGTGTCCTTCAATCTGAACGGAAGCGTGAGGCTGAGGGATCCGCACTTAGGGAATGAACGGATTGGCGAATTTGAGGGGGAGGTCTCCGATTTGAATGATAAGTTTGCCGCTCTCGAGGCCGAGAAGGTGTAACTGCTGGCTCGACCGTCATTTTCTCATGCTTCCTCCTTCCCTGACATGCCGTATGATTCATATGAAAATTGGATCCATGCTGAGGCCCAGTTAGATATCTTTAGATATTTGATGACGGCTAACAATGTCACTGGGGTTGAGTTTGAAGGTGCTCGTGCTAAGGCGCGTGAAGCTCGAGTTGTCTGTGGTTTCGACCCTGCTACACCGAGGGTGGATGGCGGCGAAGATGAGCTGGATGGGATTTAGCAGGATGCCTGGTACAATGACGAGTATCTAGACAGTGGAGAGGGCGGTGGCGATGAAGACGGAGACGGCGGTGAGTAATATCTTGTACTTTTTTTTGTCTTCTCTTTTTTGTACGTGGGCATCTTTCTGGCCCTTTGTAATATATTTTTTGGAATGAAATGATTATAACCTTTCGCTGTATGTTATTTGGATCTTTTACTTTTCTTCGGCCATTTTCCTTCAAATGACTATTTTAGAAGGATTGTGTCGGCATGTGCTACCTCGAATCACGGTCGAGTACATTTTTGACTGGATCTGGTTGAAGTCCCATGTCTCCATAACTAACTCAAACGAAGTTGACTTTTAAATTAGACTCTAAGTCAGGTTGAGTTTGATTTGAGTTCGAATGTGAGCGAATACAATTATTTACTAATTCGAACGAGTCGAACATGAGTTGATTCGAGCGAGGTCGAATATTACTCGTAATAAATCTGAACAAGGTCGAATATGAGTTGATTCGAGCCAGGTCAAATACTACTCGTGATAAATTCGAACGAGGTCGAATATGAGTTGATTCGAGCAAGGTTGAATATTACTCATGATTAATTCGAACGAGGTCGAATATGAGTTGATTTGAGCAAGGTCAAATATTACTCGTGATTAATTCGAAAGAGGTCGAATATGAGTTGATTCGAGCGAGGTCGAATATTACTCGTGATAAATTCGAACAAGGTCGAATATGAGTTGATTTGAGCGAGGTCGAATATTACTCGTGATTAATTCGAACGAGGTAGAATATGAGTTGGTTCGATCGAGGTCGAATATTACTCGTGATAAATTTGAACGAGGTCGAATATGATTTGATTCGATCGAGGTCGAATATTACTTGTGATAAATTCGAACGAGGTCGAATATGAGTTCCTGGATAATGTTTTAACTTGGTGGAGACATGTGAACATCGTATGTTTGCATATTTTGCTTTGATTATACGTAGATCGGAGAAATGTACATGTTTTTGCTCTGCCTATACATACATTAGAGAAGTCCCAGCCTATCTAGTCCCTTCATTCGTCGTCTCGTTAAAAACCTCCAAGAGAAAACTCAATTGGGACAAAACTCAGGTAAGGTAAAAAGAGTACGACTCGGAGAGCATATGTCCTTAGAAGTTGAAGTATTTGAGATGGGTGATGTTCCAATTGCTTGGTAGCAATTTTCCTTCCATTCTTTCTAGTTGGAACGACCCTTTGCTTACAACCGCCGTGATTTTTTATGGGCCGTCCCAATTGGTCCCCAGTTTGTCTTCCCGTGGATCCTTGATCGCCTATGTTTTGTCCTTGAGTACATAGTCCTCGACTTTGAGTGGCCTGACCTTGGATTTTTTGTTATAGTACCGCTATGCCTGTTGTTTTTGGGCTAACATTCTTATGTAAGCCATGTCTCTTCGTTCTTCGGCCTCGTCGAGGTCTTGCCTTTTATTTTCATTGTTGCTTGGCCCTCTCTCATTTGAATATCTTAGACTTGGTTCTTCGACCTCGACCGATATCACTACATCAGTCCTATAGACTAGTGAGTACGATGTTTCCTCTGTTCTTGTCTTTGGAGTAATGTGGTATGCCCATAGCACTTCCAACAGTAACTCCGACCACAGTCCCTTGGTGTTTTCGAGCTTCTTCTTCATGATATTCAATATCGACTTGTTGGAGGATTCCACTTGTCCGTTGCTTGCGAGGTGATATGGCGTGGAGAGTATTATTTTGATGTGCCATTTTTTGAAGAACTCAATGACCTTCTTTCCCGTAAATTATGGTTCGTTGTCGCAACCAATTTCTTTAGGAATGCCAAAGCGGCATACGATGTTCCTCCATATAAAGGCGATCACTTCTTGTTCGCGTATTTGAGCGAACGCACCTGCTTCCACCAATTTAGAAAAATAGTCAGTTAAAACTAAAATAAATATCACATTACCTCGTCCTGCAGGGAGGGGGCCGACGATATCCATTCCCCATTTGATGAAGGGCTCGGTCGAGGTGACTGAGTGGAGGTGCTCGCCCGCTTGGTGGATCATGAGGGCGTATTTTTGGCACAGTTCACATTTTTAACAAAGTCAGTTGCCTCCTTTTACATTGTGGGCCAGTAGTAGCCTGCTCATTTGAGGCATCTGACTAGGGCTCGATTGTCGGTGTGAGCCTCGCAGTGACCTTCATGGACCTCTTCTAGGACGCGCCGTGTATGGTTTGGTCCTAAATATTTTGCTAAGGGGACGCCATATGTCCTTTTGTACATGTCGTTGTTGATGATGTTATACCTGGATGCTTGCATTCGAATTTTTTTGTCTTCTTTTTTGTCATTTGGAAGCACGCCGTCCTGTAGGTATGCGGCAATACAATTTCGCCAGTCCCAAGTTAGGTTAATAGTGCGTACCTTGATTTGGTCAATGGACGAGTGGAGGAGAGTAACAACGTTCCCTTCTCCGATTATGCTTTTAATGACCGTCCGCCTCGATGTTCTGCGCTCGAGTGATTTAATCGAGCTGACATTCCTCGAACTCGGGTATCAGTTTGCAGATCTTGGCCTGATATTTCTGTAGCCTTTGTTCTTTGATTTGGAAAGTCCCTATGACTTGATTGACGATGAGTTGTGAGCCGCATCATAGGACTACTCGTCCTGCTCCGTACTTGAGTACCAACTTTAACCATGCAATCACGGCCTCATACTCGTCCTCATTGTTAGTCATATCAGGGAACTGTATGGACTGGCGAATTATCTTTCTTGTTGGGACCTCGAGTACGAGTCCTAGTCCAGATCCTGACGCATTAGAGTCGCCATCAGTGTACATAATCCATATGTCGTGTATCTTGGGGGAAGTACTGGCGACTTCCCTTTCGACTTCGGGCATTATCTTTGTGCTGAAGCCGGCGACGAAGTCGGCAATTACTTGCGACTTTATCGCCGTTCGCAGCTAATAAGTTATATCGTGCTCACTCAATTATTTGTCCCATTTGACCAACTTACCCGACAACTGTACAGGATACTCCTTAGAGGAAAGGTCGTGACCACTGAGATGTGGTGGCACTCGAAATAAGGTCTAAGATTTCGTGAAGGTACGACCAAATTTAGAGCTAGCTTCTCGAGGTAGGGTACCTCGTTTCAACATCGACCAAAGTCTTGCTAATATAGTATATTGAAGATTGCGTACCTTTATTTTCTCGGACTAGGAGTTCTCTTACTGTAACGTCGTACACGTGCATGTAGATGAGAAGGCGTTCTCTGGATTTCGCCTTAGCAAGCAGCGGGGGCGAAGACATGTATGCCTTTAGCTTCTTTAGGGCGTCGACGCACTCAGAGTTCCATTGGAGCCCGTTATCTTTTTGAGTATGATGAAAAATTTATGGCATCTATCAGAGGATCGTGAGATGAACCTCGATAGGGCGGCTATACGGCCGGTTAGCTTCTACATCTGCTTCTTACTGGTCAAGCTCTTCGGTATTACCTCTATAACCTTGATTTGGTCGGGGTTGACCTCGATGCCCCGTTGCGATACTAAGAAGCCGAGGAACTTTCCCGAGGTTACATCGAAAGCGCATTCTTTGAGGTTTAATTTCATGTCGTACTGCCTGAGTATGTCGAAGGCTTCCCTCAAATGGTCGATGTGGTCTTCCTTTCTTTTCGACTTGACCAATATGTCATCTATATATACTTCCATGGTTTTGCCGAGCTGTCTTATGAACATTTTGGTTAGCAGCCTTTGGTATGTCGCCCCTGCATTTTTCAAATCGAACGACATAACTCTGTAGCAATACGTCCCTTAGTAGGTGATGAAAGTAGTTTTTTCCTGGTCTTCTTCCTCGATGAGAATCTGGTTGTAACCCGAATAGGCATCTAGGAAACTTAATAGCTCGTGCCCGGATGTTGCGTCGATGATCTGGTAAATATGAGGCAATGGGAATGAGTCTTTTAGGAATGCTTTGTTCAGATCTGTGAAGTCTACGCACATCCGCCATTTCCCATTTTTTTTGTTTTTTTACCATGACCACTTTGGGGATATTTTGACTCTATGGTAGAGCCATTCTCAAGCAATTTTTCTACCTCTTCACGGACAACATCATTTATCGGGACATTGAATTTTCCTCTAACTTGTCGTACGGGGAGGGGGGGGGGGGGTAGAATGGGTCAACATTCAATTTATGTGTTGCTATTTCTTTCGGGATGCCCGACATATCTGCGTGAGAAAAAGCAAATAAGTCTACATTGTCATTTAAAAATTGACTAAATTTACCTGGTTCTTGGAGTTTGTGGTCGATATAGGCCTTTTTGCTGTAGTCGCTTTTATCAAACTTTACGGGGTCGAGATCTTCCATAGTTGACCTCGTATCCTCCACGACTTCGGGGTCCTTGACGACGTCTTTCCCTTTATTGCTATCCGACATCGACCTCGGTAATTGCTATGCTTCTGCGCCTTTGACCTTTAATTGTTGAGTGTATGTGCAGTCTTAGGTGATTCGGTAGCATTATTGGGCCGTGCGTTGCTAGACACGGATGCTTAATACTCCCCACGGGTTGGGAAGGTTAACGACCTGATATAAGCTGGAAGGGATGGACCTCATGGCGTGTATCCAAGGTCGTCCTATGATGGCGTTGTACGTCGTGTCTTGATCCATAATGTGGAACGTAGTTTCTAAAGTGATACCACCGGCTAGAACGGGTAGCGTGATTTCACCGGATCTCCGCTCAACTGCATTGTTAAAACCTGTTAGTGTGATGCAGCGTGGCACTATCCTATCTTCGAGCCTCATTTGTGTGAGAACCCAAGGGTGGATAATGCATACGCCACTTCTGTCGTCGACCATAATTCATTTTACATCGGTATCTGAAATGCGGAAAGTAATAAAAAGAGCGTCATAGTGAGGAAAGGTCAAACCATGGGTATCTGACTCATCGAAGATGATACTTTCTTCGAGGTCGTCATACCGTTCATGGGTGATTGATCTCTTCAACTTATGGGTGGTTGTGAACTTTACGTTGTTGATTGACGCGTCGTCGCCTCCACCTATGGTCATTTGGATGGTGCGGGCTGGGGAGGGTGGCTTCGAGGGACCTTGATGTTGTTCACGTCCTCGAGTGAAGTTTGCCCTTCCTCAGTCGCTCATCAGTTCTCTCAAATGGACTTGGTGGAGCATGTTCACAACCCTTGCCTTAAGGCGATGCATTCCTCGGTCTTGTGACATCGTTCCTGGTGGAATTCGCAGAGGGCATTCGACTTTCTAGAATTTGGATCAGACTTCATATTTTGTGGCCATTTCACCTTTGGGCCGAGCTTCTCCAGGGCGTAGACTATTTCCGCAGGAGAAATACAGAAATTGTGAGCAGATAGTAATGGAGGCAAACCTCTTTCACTTTGGTGAGTCCCTGTCTGTGGCCTCGATGGACCGTCACAATGACAAGGGAGGGGGTTGGTGGTGGTGGTATGACGACAGTTCTGACATATGGTTGGTGCCTTTCACGGTTGGGGCGCGGACCTGATATCATTTCTTCGATCTTTTCTCGACTCCATTTGGACCGAGGTCAACTGTTGGGTTGGTCCGTTGAGGTATTCCTCGTCAGCTCTCACGTCGGCACAATAGGCATTGTGTATCTCGTCCCAAGTGGTAGGGGTATTTCATGAGTCGATTCAATAATTTTCTGGTCGCCCGCGAACCGCTCCAGTTTAGCTCATTTTGGAAAGCTGCTACCGCCATTCCCTCCAATACATTTGGAAGAGTCATTCTAACACGGTTGAACCGGGTGAGAAAGTCTCTGAGTCCTTTGCCGGGTGACTCTTTAATGGCGAATGTATCGTTTACCCTTGCCTCTGCTTTCTTAGCCCCGGCATGGGCGGTGACGAACTTGTCAGCCATTTCCTCAAATATTTCTATGGACTGCGTAGGTAATTGTGAGTACCACGTCAATGCTCCCCGGTTAGGGTTTCACAAAACTTTTTCAGCAATATGGATGACACTTGTTCTTTGGCGAGGTCGTTGCCTTTGACTGCAGTGACATAGTGGTTGACGTGATCCTCAAGGTCCGTCGTGCCGTCATATATCTTCAACTATGACAGAATTTTGAATGTTTTAGGTATAGCATGTGGTGCAACCTCGTCACTATAGGGTTGTTCCATGAACCAGTCGGCGTCCCGTTTTGGTAAAAATTTTGGGGCGCCCGATATATTGTCTACCTTTCTTGGTGCTCCTTCATTTGGTCGCGGAGCGCTTTGTTCTCATTCTTCATCTCCTCCATTTTTTTCAAAATGTATGTACGGGTGTTATTACCTGTATCATTAACTGTGTGAGTGATACCTGTTACAGGAGTAGGGTCGTGTTGCTCATCAGTTGCTGATGTGATACCGACTCGTACAACCTCCCTGTTCGTCCTTTGGGTGGGTTTGTTGAGTATGCTGGTCAGTGTACTCGTTATCCATTCTTTAGTAGCTTTTTCACTGCTAACGGTGCCTCTTCTACTGTGGACGTAGAGGCCTTATTTTCATGTGAGGTTGTGACACTGCCATGAGGGAGGGGTGAACCATTTCGTCTAGGGGAAGCGTTTGGTGTCACATTCTCCTCGTCTGTTCGAGTAACCTCATTGATGGTGTTTAGGAGGTTAGCAGTATGGTCTGCCACTGCTTTCAGTATTTCCTCTCTGTTACCTACCATGTTAGACTATGTACACAAGAAAAAATAAGACTTTGTGTCGTGTTGTTGTTGCTTTTTTTTTAAATCTAGAAAAACTAAGACTTTGACTAGGAAATCCCACAGACGACGCCAAATTATTTGACCAATAATGAGTTAATCCTTGGTTAAACTAATTTATGATTTATCAAGATGGGACAATCCTAGTTAGAGCTAATAATTCTAGATCTATAACGAATGATGTGAACAACCAGATACTCAGAATGAGATGTGGATAATAAATGTAACAATATGTTATGCTATGTAGAGAAAGTAAGTAATAAATATCATTAAATGGCAATAAATGTAAATAGAGAGGAAGATTCACACAATATTGTATTCCATGTTCCTATTATTTGGTACTACTCATCCCTTATCTCTCCCCTTTCTTTTCTCTTCCATCTTTCTTCCTTCCTTGTTTTCCTCTTCTTATTATTGCCCTTCTTGAGCCGAGGGTCTATTAGAAATAGCCTCTCTACCTGCATTAGGTAGGGGTAAGGTCTGCGTATAGACTACCCTCCCTAGACCCCACCTGTTGGGATCAAACTGGGTTCTTTGTTGTTGTTGTTTGAAGGAATCCTTCCTCTGACAATGATGAATGGCACTGGTAAGATAGAATATTATGCACTTTCTTGGATACGATGGAAAAGACAATAGAATAGTTCACCAAAAGAATGAATCTTAGTGAAAAGTAGTTATTTGTATTTTGTGTGAGAGTTTATCCTTTTACAAGTGTTCTTATCATATGAAATCTTACATGCCTTTTTCCTCCTCTTTTTATTTATTTATATGAGATATTACTTAAGAACCCTAAAAGTACAAACATAGAGCATATTCGATGGAATATTCCCTCTGTGGATCCCAATATAAAATTAGCCGTGTTTTCTAACTCTACTGCTCGACTTCGACCACGATCAGTTGTCGAGCTATTCGACCCATGAAATTACTGATCGACCACGACCACACCGCTCTTATTTTCGCCCAATTCTACGTGATTTAGTCCTCGATTTGATTTTGACCCATACAAATTAAAAATCGACATATGAAATAAATGGGAGGAAGTAATTTTAATTTGTACAATGAAATTACACGTTTTATCACATCCAACCACATAAATTATGCCACGTCGACGCTAGTTATATTGTCGGGGACAGTCCGTATAGGTTTTATCCCGAGCAACGTGGCTTTTTATTATTCTTACAACTTTTTTCTCCTCGTCGGTTACGTTCATAGTATTATTCGCGTTTTATAACACATCACAAATGACAATGAAATAAAAAGACTGGTTGGGTTTGGCCAGCCAACGTGGAACATCATTATTCTCAAATCTCAAATCGAACTTTAATTTTTTAAAATCAATTTAGCTTCCACTTGTCTAAAGAATAAAGAGGAGGAAACTATGTTGAAATGGATATTTCCCTTTTTATGCGAGTTTAGTGGACCCCTTGGAAATGAAATTTAATTTTCTCAGTCTGACAGAATATAGATTGGTCACATTTGAAACATTTTTGGTAATTTGATAATTAGGTTTCGTTTAGTTGCATTACATTGTTCCCATATTTTAGGGGAAGTATGCTCCATTTTTAGGCCTTTTTTCTAGTGTCATTGTCCACATCAAGAAGAATCGAACACATTTTTCTCTCCCAACCTAATTATATAGATGCATTTTAATTTAGCGAAGTCTAAGAATAAAATTGGAAAAAATTATACTAACTTTGATATAGAAGTTTAATAAAGACTGAACTATTATATCGTGATGATAGATTATATCAATTTTAATGGTTCAAAGGAGAAAAATCTTTTACTTAAAATAATTAGTATATATATGATTCAGAATTGGAAAAGGGGGAATTAATTTAAAGAGGGTACTTATTATGGGGCCGATTGCGACCTATGTGACATGCAACAAATTAAAATTCCTGATATTCATGAATCATCGGTAAAGAACATCATCAAGCGAAAAGCAAGTTTTTCACTACAACTTTATTATTGATAGAACTGGATTTTTAAACATTAAGAATGTGCTTTCTAACTAACAAATGGTTGTTCAAATTTTAGTTATCATTAGTGTTTTTAAAGTACTGGCCCTGAGGTGGGACATTTTATCTGGTATGGAATAAGACGTATGCTTTGAGAATGACGTCAAATTCCATTAAGTCTATAACTATTTATAAGTTATTAAAATAACGTAATAAATTAAAAAGTGCGAAAAATAAAATTAAAAGTCTTAGAACATCTAAAAACATTTGTTGTAATTGTTAGGATCCGGAACCCGAGTAGTGCCAAGTTTAGCCAAACAACATTATAATGAAAATAACAAAGACAATGCAAGTTGATAATAGCGGTAATTAAAGCAGATAAAGAAGACACAAATTTAACGTGATTCGGTCAAGGAGACCTCCGTCCACTAGCGTAAGAGAAACAATTTCAATATACCAACAATAGTACAAAAGAGAGTACAAAATTAGAGTAAATACTCTAGTTAGTCCCAAATACCCCAAGAGAATAATCTCACAAGATCACTCCAAAGAAAGAATTCACACAAGTGTTTCCAATACTCACTCTCTTATAAAATACTCTATAATGAAAAGGAAGACAAAAGCTAGTAGAAACATTTCTACTTTTGTATTTGAAAGTGTGTTTGAAACGAGAGAGATGACTGTTGGTTGATTTTCCAATGCACACGCAAGTGTACGTGGTCGACAAGTAATATAGGATTTTAAGTCCAGATATCGTACCCACAAGGACTTGTGTAAACTACTTGCTAAATCACTCTAATCGTTATCTAATCAAGCCAAAATAAAATCAAGGATGCAACTATTTTATACTAAGATTCTATGAAATAACTAATTATCAAGTGACAAAAATTATTGTTATGTATTCAGTAGAGACAAATATTCCAGGGTTGTGATCTATTCACCACTCGTATTGCATTCTAATTAACTCTCCCTTTCATATAATTCACTCATGGTTGCTAATTAATCGATAAATGCTCTCATAGCCTTCTCCCGAAGCACTACTCGCCTATTCTCAATAGATTAACGCCTATATTCCTATGAAATTAATCTATTAGAACGCACTAAGATTACGATATTTAATTAAGCACGGTGACTAGGTATATTCCTATCCTAACCACAAATCCGCTCCCCTGAAGGGTTAAGATCGCGCTCTCTTCAATTCTTCTCTAATCTATATACGGCTTTCCCAAGCATAACATAGATAGTATATAGAACCTAACTGCTGGCCAGACAATTAAGCAATTAAACACAGAATTGAAGAAACAACCATATTTTGAGTAAACTATATTCAAGGTTAAATTAATGTCGAATAACAATATCNCCTAACCGTGTAAGAGACTTCTATTCTCACTTGGAAACACTTAAAAACCTTTAAAACTCGGATTTCACTGAAACAGGTACCCAGGCGTTTGAAGGGTAACGCCTGGATAACGCCTGGTACCCCCTGGCGTTTGGAGGATAACGCCTGGCTAGCGCCAGGCACCCCCTGGCATTTGGAGGATAACGCCTGGCTAACGCCAGGAACCCCCTGGCATTTGGAGGATAACGCCAGGCACCCCCTGGCCTTAAGAGCCTAACGCCAGGCTTGTCCCGGGTCGCTCCTTTTCGACTCTTGAGCGTATTTTCCGACGTTTAT
>ML309849.1:0-58952 GCA_005239505.1 Nicotiana paniculata | reverse complement strand
ATATTTTCCCAAGTACTGCTCTTTCAAATATCATCAAAACACGTGATGTTTAAAATATATTTTTTCAAGTACTGCTCTTTCAAATATCATCAAAATACGTGATGTTCAAAATATATTTTCTCAAGTACTGCTCTTTCAAATATCATCAAAACACGTGATGTTCAAAATATATTTTCCCAAGTACTGCTCTTTCAAATATCATCAAAACACGTGATGTTTAAAATATATTTTTTCAAGTACTGCTCTTTCAAATATCATCAAAATACGTGATGTTTAAAATATATTTTTCTCAAGTACTGCTCTTTCAAATATCATCATTCTGCAAGACAAATGTTTTTCAAATATACTTTCGAAAAGAATTCCTTTAGACATAACTTTTTCTGGAGATAATTGCTTTTCAACTATACTTTTCAATATATATATATTTATATATTTCAATTCAAATCTCCTCAATCATAGAACTACCGGAACTCGGTCCGACACTCAGAATATGTCATGCAATGTAGTACAGGGGAAAGCTCCTGGATCTCTGTCTGTAGTCCCAATTTAAATTGCGATGCAGTACAGGGGAAAGCTCCCGGATCTCTGTCTGTAGTCCCAATTTAAATATGCGATGCAGTACAGGGGGAAAGCTCCCGGATCTCTGTTCGTAGTTCCAATTTAAATATGTGATGCAGTACAGGGGAAAAGCTCCCGGATCTCTGTCCGTAGTCCCAATTTAAATATGCGATGCAGTACAGGGGGAAAGCTCCCGGATCTCTGTTCGTAGTTCCAATTTAAATATGTGATGCAGTACAGGGGAAAAGCTCCCGGATCTCTGTCCGTAGTCCCAATTTAAATATGCAATGCCGCCACTGAGAAAAATAACAAGAATGCGACAAAAACAACATACATTGCCACAACCGACGCGAAAGCAAAAAAGGTCGAATACAAAGTGCGATGAGCAAATCAATACAAAGACTTAAATCACAAAAGTGGTAACAACTCGCCCATAAGAAGTAGTCACTGAGAGGAATGCCAAGCACAAAGAGAGAACAACATAACGAGGGGAAGACAAGACAAATATAGCAACTATTCTATACATTCAAATTCGCAACCAAGAAAACAAATCATCTCGGCAAGGGAATCAGCTATAACCAATCTCACTTAGACAATTAGCTTCACCGAATAAACTCAGTTTGAACAATACTCAATAAATAGTCAGCATATGAAGGAAGACACAGCATAACGGTAGGAAAAACAAGGTCTTCATTTAAGTCAATTAAGATCATATAAGAAACAAGGAATGCTAGGCAAGTACTTCTAACTTGAACAGGAGGAGATGAGATTAGAAATCAGGAATTCAGACATAACAAGTTCAATTCATAAACGGGGAACATAAGGACCCAAAAATCACTAAAGGGCAATCTATTTGCAAATAAGTTCGAGTACACACTCGTTACCTCGCGTATGCGGGCTACAATCAACATAGAAGACTCAATCCTAAGGGGTAGTTCCCCCACACAAGGTTAGGGAAGATACTTACCTTGACTGTGCTAATCAACTTGATACCAAGCTCTTGCCAAGGGTACCCAATTTCGGGTGGCCCAAATCTAGACAATTCGATTGCATAGAGTAAATATCATCACAAGGAAACAAAATAATTAATAAGTCTGAAGCTAATACGCGAAATTAGGAAATTCGCCCAAAAAGTTCCCCAGGCCCACGTCTCGGAATCAGGTAAAAATTATATTTTTCGGACACCCATTCACTCACGAGTCTAAACATATGAAAATCTCTCAAATTGGAGGTCAAAAACCCAATCAAAACTCAATAATTTGGTCTATGAAGTTCATCCCATTTTCCCCATTTTCTACCAAAAATGTTCGAAATTTAAGGTTGGATTTAAGATTGGAATCATGGAAATTGATCTATAATGGAAGGAAATCACTTACCCAAGTTACCCAGGTGCAAAAGCCTCCAAAAATCGCCTCTCCCTAGCTCTCCAATTCGAAAATGGTAAAAAAATAACATAAGCCTCGGATCTGATATAATTGCCCGGCAATTTCGCACCTGCGAAAATACCATCGCAGGTGCGAAAACCCACTAAAAAGCCTGGGGTCGCACCTGCGGTCAAATGGCCGCATCCGCGGCTCCACATCTGCAAAAAACACACCGCACCTGCGAGGATTGGGGGATTGGGCTAAGTCCGCACCTGCGAGCCCTTCGGTGCACCTGCGGAAGGTCCATCACAAGTGCGAGACACCAGAACCAGCAATGGTTCAGCTGTCTCCCAAGTGCTATTAACACCCAATGAGCATCCTAAACGTACCCGAGGCCCCCAGGACCTCGTCCAACCACACACATAAGTCATACAACCTAACACGGACTCACTCGAGGTTTTAAACCACATAAAACAACACTAACACGATGAATTAAACTAAAAGTCCATGAAAATTCTTCAAATTTCTATAAACATTAGGTTTTGCATTTAAGGTCCGAATCACGTCAATTTAAGTCTGTTTCTTACCAGATTTCACATATAGCACATATAAATCATATCGAACCTATATCGGGCATCGGAACCATAATACGGGCCCGATATCACAGGTTTCACCTCAAATTTCATTTTCAAAAACCTTTATATTTTTCAAAAAATGATTTTCTTTAAAAATTTATTTCTCGGACTTGGGACCTCGGAATTCGATTCGGGGCATACGCCGAAGTCCCATATTTTCCTACGGACCCTCTGGGACCGTCAAATCACGGGTCCGGGTCTGTTTACCAAAAACGTTGACTGAAGTCAACTTTATTCAAATTTCTAATACAAAATTATTATTTTTATCAGTTTTTCACATAAAGACTTTCCGGCTACACGCCCGGTCTGCGCATGCAAATCGAGGTGAGATAGAAGGAGGTTTTCACGACCTAGGAACACATAATTAGATAGAATATACGGGATGATCTTTTTGGGTCATCACAATATGTCCACGCACTCTTCAGAAGTTTGCTAACCTAGAAGCCTGTCAATTCCGGTTAACCCACCCTCCGCTATGGGCATCACATTCATATTGGGGTTGGAAATTGGTGAATAATAGAGGGAAGAAATGTGAAGGAAAAATGAGTTGTTCCCCTATTTTTTGGAAAAGAGCAATTGTTCCTCATTGATAGTGGGAAAAAAATTAAACGTGCTTATATTAAGCAAGCGCTTCCCTTGGTGTTAAAAGAGTTGGAAAGAAGATAAGTCTCGCGCCGTCGTCGTTGTCGCTCGTTCGGCTCGGCGCATTCGGCTTCAGATTCGGAGTTGGTCAAAGATTGATTGATTAATCTTTTGGATAAATTTTCCTTTAATTATTTAATGTCACGACCCAGAATTTCCACCCTGGGGATTGTGTTGGTGAATAACATTTCACTTACTAGACAATCCAAAGTTAAAATAGTTTTTTAGCCGTTTTTAACAAATCAAATTAACTGATACCAATTAAACTATAATAACTGAAACAGAATATGAAAAACCATAAAAACCGCAATACCTAGATACAATCCCAGATCTGTGTCACAAGTGCACGAGCGACTAAAATAATACAGATAATGATCTAAATGAAAGTAAAACTGTGTGAAATGAAATAAACAACTAGGTTAAGGTAGACAGGGACTTCAGGGCTGCGAATGCCAAGCAACTATACCTCAAGTTCCCTATCCGGCAATCAACCCGAGCAATCTACTTACCGCCGCTAGGACCGACTCCAAAATCTGAACAAGAAGTGCAGAGTGTATAGTATGAACACAATCGACCTCATGTACTTTGTAAGTGTCGAGCCTAACCTCGATGAAATAGTGAAGAAGTTAAGGCGGGTCACTTACAATAACATGTATGCAGTATAACAATAATAACAGGAAAGAAACACAAGAAAGTAAGGCAGTAAACTTATGAAAATAAACTCAATACTTGAAATTGGTAAAACCAGAAACAATACTCAGAATCTCGTATAAAAGCATCAAAAGATAACACAGTACAAAAATGAATACAAAACACATAATCCGGAAGTTTGGTGTATATCATGAATTGTGCGCGACCAGATATAGCATGTGCTATTAGCAAACTAAGTCGTTTTACAACTAATCCCTATCAAATACATTGGATGGAAATAAATGAGTTTTGGGGTATCTGAAACATACCAAAGATTATGTTCTGCATTATAACAAATATCCCTCTGTGATTGAAGGATATAGTGATACAAATTGGATTACCGGATCATCTGAATTTAAATTCACGGGTGGATATATTTTCACAATTGGGGGTGGAAAAATGTCTCGGAAAGCATCCAAACAGACGTGCATCGCCCGTTCTATGATGGAATCTGAATTCGTAGGTTTAGACAAGGCCAGTGAAGAAGATGAATGACTCTGAAATATTTTGGAAGATATTCCATTTTGGCCCAAACTTTTGGCACATATATGTATACATTGTTATAGTCAAGAAGCAATAGGTAGGGCAGAGAGCGTTATGTATAAAGGAAAATCTCGTCACATACGACATAGACACAATAGCATGAGACAACTACTCTCTACTGGTGTATCACGACTAATTACGTGAAGTCAAGAGATAATGTGTCATATCCACTTACAAAAGGTCTATCTAGAGAGACATTTGAAAGATCATTGAAGGGAATATGGTCAAGGCCTAGGACAAGTCATCATGGCGGTAACTCTACCTAGTAGACTGGAAATCCCAAAAGCTAGGTTCAAAGTGATCAAACAAAGTTGTGAATGATGGTTCAGCATTGTCAAATAACTCAACACATTCTCGTAACGAAGATAATGTTCAGAAATGAGGGTAAATCATTAAGGCTTTTGGATGAGTCAATAAAGCTTAAAGCTTCTTAATGATTTGCTAAGTCTGGTAGGAAATGACCAGATAGTGTTTTTATAGGACTACACGTTTAGAAATTACCTATGTTGGGTGTGAAGTGTAAGTCGCTTCAAGGGGAATGAAAGTAAATGCACATTCTCTATGCACTCATGAAACCAGGCGGTGTTCATGATTGAAACGAACACAATCGTGGGAACCATAAATGGTTAAGGGTTGATTGTGTGACTTATGTTGTCTAGGTATACAACGAAGCTCGACGGTTCAAAGATACCAAATCTACCGATTGATCGAGTATATCCAGTATAAGTTTACTACGGAAAGTTCAAAGGGAGACTTACTTATGCAGATGCAATTAATCCTTGCTAGTAAATCACACACTCGCCCATGCATTCTTTTTTCTTATAGACATTCCCCATTCATATAGGGATTGTTGGGATTGGAGGTTGGTGAATGTGAAATGGAGGGAAGAAATGTGAAGGGACAGTGAGTTGTTCCCTTATGCTTTGAAAAAGCGCAATTGTCCCTCATTGGTAGTGAAAAGAAAATAAATGTGCTTATATTAAGAAAGCAATTCCCTTGGTGTTAAAAGGGTTGAAAAGAAGGTAAGACTCGCGTCGTCCTCGTCTTCACTTGCTCGGCTCGACTCGGCTTCGAATTTGGATTTGGTCCACGATTGATTAATTAATGTTTAGGAAAAAAAATTCTTTAATTAATTAATAAGGATTCGCGCGCGACCCCCGACCCGCGATCCACCCGTTTCTTTTTCCATATAATTTAAAATATTCCCGCCTATTTCCAACAGCCATGATTATTTCTGAAAGGTTGCAAACTTTCAAAAAAATGCTAGAAAATAGCTATAAATTTGTTTTGATCCCAGATTTTTTCCTGACGAAATTTTTTGAACTTCAAACTTCTTCTTGTTCTGCACAAATAAAATTCAGTATGATTTACATCCATTAAGTGGTTCGCGGTCACTATCGTTTTAAGTACCGGTACTCTAGTGAGTCAAATCGTTCTACTCTAGGAAGATAATATTCCAACACCTCGGGTACTTGAGTGGAATAATTTCCTTAAGGACACACTATGCATTCAGTGGGCTCGATTTTATTCTAAAATATATTTTCAGATTATGTTTTCTGATTATTTTCAATTTCTGCTTCACTTCTATTTTCTTGTTTCTGTTTCTATTACAGAAAATTTATTGTTTCATAATATTATAGTTAATACAGATTACTAGCAATTCACCCCTTGAGATTATGCGTCCTCGTTTGCCTCACCATCGTACTAAAGGAGATTCGACTCTGATACCATACTCGTCACAATCCAAGCCCATGACACGTATTGTCTGCTTTGTGCCTAGGCCTGCACGAGTTTGTCTTTCGGGGTAGACCACATTGAACACCAAAACCGTGCATACCATGTGAACTTGTGTCATAACTTATAATGTTTTTCACTTTCTTCTCTCATTCCGATATAGGATTTGTCTAATATGACATGTGCACCCCTTCTTCAGAAACTTGTCGGCCTAAAAGTCTGTCAAACCTTTACCTGCCCTCATTAGTCCGCTCTCTGTCATGGGCATTACACTAATCACCTACTAACCATCCTTAACCTCCTAAATAACTGATAATCAAGACTAACGATCTGTTGACTAACTAACTAGCTAACCGTAGGCGGGGGCGGATGCAGCCTTCGGACAATGGGTTTATCTGAACACCGTATTTTTCATATGCAGTTTAAATTTATAGGCAAAAATCTACTAAAATTATATAGTAGATATGAATTCATAGTTTTAAAAATATAATGAGTTCAATGTCAAAAATAATAAATATTGAATCCACAAAGTTAAAATTTTAGATCCGTCTCTGACCGGAGTAACATAAAAACTAACTCATTTTACACAATCCTTTCCCTAGTCCAATTTCGGCCAAAATACACAGGCCATATATCAGTATATCACAAAGAAAACCCGACACCGTTTTCAGACGGGTAACAACTTTTAACTTCAAATATTTCAGAAACCTTTTTAGCAAATGATGCTCATTTTCAAACACTTTGAACTACAATGGATTTTTATTTAAATTTCAAATAATGTTCAAAGAATCATTTAGTTTGGTCTAAACAGAGACCTTTATGTTTTTCCTGGGTTGAAGCAATGAAAATAAAAAAATAAATAAAAGAATTGCACCCTAATTCTTAAGGAGTAGTGTCTATGAACGAAAGTACGCCATCAAGTTTGGCCAACTAGTTGCACGGCTTGCAGTCACATCAGCCTCGAGAATGCTAAATTAGTGCTCCATTTATTTTAATTTATGTGAATATGTTTGATTGAGTATAGAGTTTAAAAAAAATAAAGGTTTTGAAATTTGTGATTTTAAACAAGTTAAAAAGAGGTCCAGAATATTTGTGTGGTTATAAAAGCTTTTCATTAAGGATAGAATTGTAAGTTTTAGTTAAATTATTTCCAAATTCAAAAATAGTTCGTTCTTTTTTAAACGAACCAAAAAGAAAACATGTTCACATAAATTGGATTGGAATGAGTAATAGACGTACTCCCAAGCGCCGTTTGATAAATGGTTCGGAATATACTTATTTTTTTTGGTTAACTGAATGATATTATTAAAAGGATAACACACGATCATACCTCAAGGGGGTGTGATGTAAATAACATTTTTTGATGCAAAACATCAGTGATTGATTTCGTGATTAGTAATAGATGATATTTTTAAATAAGCGTAAGTAGCAATATTACTAATTAAGAGAATACGGGATCGTTTGGTAGGGTGTATAAGAATAATGCGGAAGAAGGTGTATTAGTAATGTATGGGTTAGTAATGCAAACATTAGTTATGCAAATATTATTTCTTATCTACTGTTTGATGCGGTGTATATATTAAAATTATAATGCATTGCATAATTTTAAGAAAAATAATTATTTACAAAATCACGCTCCATATTCTCAAGCTTTAAGAGACTTTAAGGACAATTTTGTCTTTAACCATGCTATGCATGCATTAATAGCCTTGGTATTACTAATGTCATGATTTTCTATGCATTACTTGTATTAGTTATACACAGTTTGAAAAAATATACCAAACAAAGCATTAGTAATGCATAGAGCTAATGCTTGCATTATTTTTTCTAATACCTCTTATCAAATGACCCCTACTAGTGTTTGTTGCATAGATTTTAGAGGTGTTTGCTATATTAAGTAATTATTACAAATCAAACTTTCTTTTGAAAATGCAATCACTACTAAAAAACATTGCAATTCCGTCCACCAAATCTGATCGAAATCGATCAGAAATTGATAAAAATCGACTGATATTTGACCGATTTTAATTAGTTGAAAAAATAATAGTATTGATTGATTTCGATCGATTTTTTTTCCGATCAATTTCGGTAAATAATGATAGTTTTGGATCTGCTCAATTATTGCATAAATGACCGACATTCATAACAAGTATTATAAATCACAATGCTTAACTATTTAAAATGTGTAAAAGAAATATCAAAAATCAAAATCATAGAAAAACTTTTTTGACTCTCTAATTAATAATTGCATCCCATAAATTGAAACAAAGGTGGAGTATAGTATAAAAAAATCAACCAATTGCTAGCTTTTTTCTCCCTTAGCCTTTGTAGATATATGTTCCTCTTAAATCCAAGATCCAAATTTTTGTTCATCTTTCCATCAAATTGGAGTAGTAAGTCAACAAACATTATGACCTATGGGTACTTTTCTGCAATTCTCAATGCAAATTATAGATCTTATGATCAATTTGTGCATATCTTCTCTCCTGTGGTGTTTTAATGTCATAGGCAAATAAATAGTATAGCTAGATTTGAGCCTAAAACTGCAAAAAGATTTTATTTAGAAATCTTGTTGTAACATTTCTTGGCTAATTTTACTGCCAACAAAGTAGTGTGTGACTTTGTGTAATGAGTACCTTTGGTGTACAGTTTTATTTTTATGTGGAGCTTTAAATGAAGTATAACAAATACTACTATTATGCTTCGTTGGTAATAGTAAAACGCAGTCCTATGGCTTTCGCCGTTTCATTTTTCTCGCCAGTCCTTTCTTCATTCCTCTTTTTTGCTCTTCATCTTATTTTCTAAGAAATACTTTTATTCAATATCTTTGCATCAAATTATATTTTAATTGATTATAATTCATAATTAAGTATTTTCTAGTTTAACTATATAATAAGTGGAAGTCCTTCACTACGATGAAGGGCAATTCAGAAATTTTTATGTATAATTAGGTCAAACTTGGGGCAATAATACCGAAGTTTCACTCATCCTTCGTAATTATACATTCTAGAATCTGCTCCACTCTTCCATAACTCTACTCTCTTCATTCTCTCTCTCTAAATTTCATTTCAACTAGGGATACTGTATTTCGGACGAACATGTAAGCAGTTCTTATTTGAGGATTTGCGTCTTCATCTTCGAATTCTATAGGCGATATTTGTCGTATCATCTCTCACTCTAGAAAATACACAAACTTCTAATGGCTATTTTGGAGTTACTGCATTTGGCTCTTTTCTTAATTGATTCTGCAAATGGGTGCGAAGCAAGTCTATGCGGAAAAGTGAAAGTATTTTACTATATGATAATGAATTTAACAAATTAAATAAGACTTTTACCATGTAAACTAAATATACGCAAAGTCTCAAAATAATCGCTCCAAGTCTATCAAAATGGCACGTGCTAGTAATTTTTCGAATTGACAATCGATAAAATAGTCAGCGTTTGCAAAGTCATTGAAAAATAGTTATTGTTTTGCTGAAACACGAAAACTGACATCATAATATACGGGATTATGGAGCTCTTGCGTATAGGCGAGGCGTTTTACATATGCCTCAGCAAGGCATAAGCCTCGAGGCATGGGGCCTAAGCCCCATAGGTATTTAATTTTTAATATTTTATAAGATAATATAACTATAATAAATATTTATAAACAGGTAAAATTGAATAAAAAATAAAGAAATATATATATATATATATATATATATATATATATATATATATATATATTTCACATATGTATACACACACACTTCATCCCCACAAGAAAATAGTCAAAACAATCTATTATACGCTACTTATAAGCTCAAGTCACTTGAGTCGAAAAGAATAAAATTTTCTACATGAAGGAACAAAAAAGATGGCTAACCTGCAATTCGAACTTTGAACTTGCTGTTATGAAGGAGAATGAAGTTCTCTTTGTATTTGTAAAAAAAATAAATATTCGTTGCTTTTGGGAGATATTAGCATACTAGCGTACAAGATAAAGAATTGGGAAAGACCATGAATTGGGGCTTCAATCAATAAAAAAGGTCTTAACTTTTAAATTCAATACATTTCAGTTCTTTTTTAAAACTTTTGAGTAATTACCAAGCTGAATTTTGAGAATTTGGTTATTATATGATGGACTTATTCAACAAATTTTGTTTTAATTTGAAAAAATCTTTGGGGCTTACGTCTCACTAAAAAAATGCGCCCCAACGCCGGGTGTACGCCTTAAATTGTTGGGCGTACGCCTCTTTAGACTTTCTCCCCACACCATCGTCCCGGGGCGTTTTTGGTGCGCCTCACCCCAGGTCTCGCCCCGAAAACGCCTTTTAAAACATTGGTTCCAGCATAATATGCAAAATTATGGAGCTCTTGCATATAAATATTCGACATATTATGACAGACTTCAACTCATTATAAAATTTCAGTATATTATGTTGGAAGTTGTCACGATCCAAATTTTCCACCGTCGGGACCGTGATGGCGCCTAACATTGAACCCCTCTTTATACTTTCACCCCACACCATCGTCCCGGGGCGTTTTTGGTGCGCCTCACCCCAGGTCTCGCCCCGAAAACGCCTTTTAAAACATTGGTTCCAGCATAATATGCAAAATTATGGAGCTCTTGCATATAAATATTCGACATATAATGACAGACTTCAACTCATTATAAAATTCCAGTATATTATGTTGGAAGTTGTCACGACCCAAATTTTCCACCGTCGGGACCGTGATGGCGCCTAACATTGAAGCCCTCTTTAGACTTTCGCCCCACACCATCGTCCCGGGGCGTTTTTGGTGCGCCTCACCCCAGGGCTCGCCCCGAAAACGCCTTTTAAAACATTGGTTCTAGCATAATATGCAAATTTATGGAGCTCTTGCATATAAATATTCGACATATTATGACAGACTTCAACTTATTATAAAATTCCAGTATATTATGTTGGAAGCTGTCACGACCCGAATTTTCCACCGTCGGGATCGTGATGGCGCCTAACATTGAACCTGCTAGGCAAGCCTACGTTTCTGATTAACTACCTTATTTCTTTATCTTTAACAGTTTTACCATACTTTATTATAAAATTACAGAATATAAAATACGGGATAACATGATTCAACAGTTTGATATAATACTAATACCAAATCCAGAACCAAAGTACTCCTAGAACAGGTGTCACAACCTCACGGACTGTCTATGAATTCTACAAATAGGAGTCTGAACAAAATATAAGTATACATCTGTCTCAGAAGTAAATAAGAACAGAATATAAACGAAATAGGAGGGACGGCAAGGCCTGCAGACGTCTGCAGAACTAACTCGGAGTCTCCACTGGACTGAAGGCAGCAACCCTGATCTAAGGTCCGAAGAGTCAAATACCGGAATTGCACAAAAGTGCAGAGTGTAGCATCAGTATAACCGACCTTAGTTTCGTACTGAGTGACGGTCATAGAGCCTGCTGGAGACGCTCAAACTGCCTTCGAAGATCCTCTATCTGAGTGATAGGAAAAATCTTCTCCAGAATTAGCTGAGTGAACTGGGCCCAAGTCAAGGCCGGTGATCCAGCTGGTCTAGCCAAACAATAATCTCTCCACCAAGTCTTGGCGGGACCTGTCAGACGAAAAGTAGCAAAGTCGACCCCATTGGTCTCCACTATCCCCATGTTCCGTAGAACCTCATGGCAGCTATCCAAGTAGTCCTGGGGATCCTCTGAAGATGCACCGCTATAAGTAGTAGTGAAAATCTTGGTGAACCTGTCCAACCTCCACAAAGCATCAGCAGACATAGCTGCTCCATCACCGGTCAGGGCCACAATACCCGGCTGAACTACCCCAGCTGGCTGAGCTACTGGAGTCTGAAACTGAAAAGCCAACTGCTCCGGAGTGCGAGTAGCGGGAGTGTGGGCTCCTCCTCCAGCCTGCGAGACGACTGGTGCTGCAGGAAGCGAACATGCCTGAGCGACACTCTCCATGAGGCCCACTAGATGGACCAGAGCATCCTGGAGTGTGGCTATGAACCCCTGGGGAACCTGAGCCGGTCCAACCGGGACTGTCTGGACAGGAACCTCATCAGCAAACTCTACCTGAGGCTCCGCCACTAGGGTTGCTGCTCTAGGATGAGCTATGCCCCTGCCTCGGCCTCTAGCACGGCCTCGTCCCCGTCCCCTCGTAGGAGCTGCGATTGGAGACTCGGGCTGCAGATCAGTGGATGAAGAAGCACGTGTCCTCGCCATCTGCGAGAGAATAGAGTAGAAATTCAGTTAGTTTGAGACATCAAATCGCACGACAGAGAAGAATAGATGTGAAGTCATTCCTAAACTCTGTAGCCTCTGGGGGATAATCAAAGACGTCTCTGTACCAATCTCTCAGACTCTACTAAGCTTGTCCGTAAATTGTGAGACCTAAGAAACCTAGTGCTCTGATACCTACTTGTCACGACCTGAATTTACCACCGTCGGGACCGTGATGACGCCTAACATTGAACCCGCTAGGCAAGCCTACGTTTCTGATTAACTACCTTATTTCTTTATCTTTAACAGTTTTACCATACTTTATTATAAAATTACAGAATATAAAATACGAGATAACATGATTCAACAGTTTGATATATACTAATACCAAATCCAGAACCAAAGTACTCCCAGAACAGGTGTCACAACCTCACGGACTGTCTATGAATACTACAAATAGGAGTCTGAACAAAATATAAGTATACATATGTCTCAGAAGTAAATAAGAACAGAATATAAACGAAATAGGAGGGGACGCCAAGGCCTGCAGGCGTCTGCAGAACTACCTCGGAGTCTCCACTGGACTGAAGGCAGCAACCTTGATCTAAGGTCCGAAGAGTTCAGTATCGGGATCTGCACAAAAGTGTAGAGTGTAGCATCAATACAACCGACCCCATGTACTGAGTAAGTGTCGAGCCTAACCTCGGCGAAGTAGTGATGAGGCTAGGACACGACAACCAAATCAACCTGTGCAGTTTAACAGTATACGGAGAAAATAATAAAAACGAGAAATAAGAAGCTAAACATAAAGTAAAGGGGAACATGCTGAGAGGAGGAAATATCAAATAGTGGAAATAACGAGATAAACTACAAATTAGATATCAATTTAAGCAACAGAAATAGTAACACAAAGCAAGTGCACGACACCACCCTTCGTGCTTTTACTCTCGTCCTCACCATCATAATCAATATATTCAGCACGGCATCACCCTCCGTGCTTTTATCTCACAAAATCATGGCACGACATTATCCTTCGTGCATTATCACTCATATCATGGCACAACATCACTCTTCATGCTTTTACAATCACAATATCAGCACGGCATCACCCTTCGTGCATTAACATTCACTCATAATCTCACGCACGGCATCACCATTCGTGCTTTCTCACTCTTCCTCACCCAAACACATCAAATGACAACAATACAACAAGGAATTAACAGAGTAAACAAAATTAAAACCATAACGTCCCGGCAAGGGAGCTAACAGTGGAATCAATACTATCCCGCAAGGGAAAACAACTATAATCAATTTCACTTAGTACATAACTTCACATAAACATCTTCAGCTGAAACCAATACTCAACACTGTTCAATATCAAGAAAATTCCACCAATATGGATAGCTATAAAGTGAAACTCAAGTATTACTTAACGAAAAATCACATAAATCACAATATTCGACTCACGGGCATGCTTGACACCAACGTATAGGTACTCGTCACCTCGCCTATACGTTGAACATGATACTTACACATAGCAATTAGGACACAACACCTTCCCTCAAGCTAAGGTTAATCCAAACACTTACCTCGAATTCCACGACCAACTCAAGCCTCAATTACCGCTTTCCCCTTAGAATTCGCCTCCAATTCAATTGTATGTAGATATAATTAGCTTAATAATATCAATAAATGCTAAATAATTCAACCCCAATGCTTAATTATGAATTTTCTATCATTCTTCCTAAAAAGTCAAAAATCGACCCCGGGCCTACTTGTCAAAATACGAGGTTCGAACCAAAACCCGATCACCCATTCGTCCACGAGCCCGAGTATGTAATTAGTTTTGGAATCCAACCTCAAAACGAGGTCTAAATTCCAATTATTCAAAAAGCTCTAACTCTACCAAAATCCCTAATTTTCTACCATTAAAACCGTAGAATTCTTGATAAAAGTTGATGAAAATCATTAGAAAGTTGAAGAAAATTAGTTAGTGGACACTTACCTATGATTTGGGAAGAAAATCTCTTGAGAAAATCGCCCTTGGTCTTCTATTTTTGTGAAGATTTGAAAAAGAATTCGGCTGAAGCTCTAACTTAAAACACAATGACCGACTCGCGCAGGTGCGGAAAAATAGTCGCACCTGCGGAAATGGGCAAGGCCACTGAGGGCCGCACCTGTGGAGGTTTATCCGCTTCTGTGGAACCGTTTCTGCAGAAAACTAATCGCACCTGCGGAAAGAGGGCAGTCTGGGATTGGGCCGCACCTGCGGCCCTAGGCTCGCAGGGGTGCGGGCACACCGGAGCTGGTGCACCATCACTGATTTTCCAATTCTAAAACACCCCGGAACCTACCGGAAACTCACCCGAGCCCTCGGGGCTCTAAACCAAATATGCACACAACCTTAAAAACATTCTACAGACTTATTTGTGCGATCAAATCGCCAAAATAACATCTTAAACAACGAATTTAACATAGAATTCAAAGAAAAATCTCAAAACTTTCAAAGTTTCAAATTTCAACTACGGGTTTGAATTACGTCAAATGACCTCTGTTTCTTACCAAATTTTACAGGCATCACTCAAATACTATATTAAACATGTACCAGGCTCCGGAATCAAAATACGGGCCCGATACCATCAATTTCAAATATAATCAAATTTCCAAAGACTCTTATAATTTCAGTAAAACAATTTCTTTCAAAAATTTCTCGGGTTTGGGACCTCGGAAATCAAATTCCGGGCACACGCCCAAGTCCCATATTTTCCTACGGACCCTCCGGGACCGTCGAATCACGGGTCCGGATCTGTTTACCCAAAATGTTGACCGAAGTCAACTTAAATTCAATATTAAAGGCAAAATTAGCATTTTTCTCAGTTTTTCACATAAAAGCTCCCGGATATACGCCGGGCTGCACACGTAAAATGAGGTGAGATAAAAGGAGGTTTTCAAGGCCTCGGAACACAGTTTTGACTTATAAAACGAGAGATGACTTTTTGGGTCATCACAGAAGCTCACATGTTAAAATTTTGAACTCCACCATATTACGCTGGAATATCTCCAAATTTTTAACAGTAATTTTGTTCAAATTTTAACTTTACATGAAAAATAGCTAAATTTTAATTATTTTGTAACTGTGACTATTTTTAAATTATGAATTTCACCCCTTTAAGTGAGTAGCCTTGAGGGCGTCATGTATCTTTTCATTTTCTTTTTTCTTATAAAAGAACAAAAATGATCACATCAAATCATGTCATTATATATAAGATAGAATGAGAATATCAGAATTAAATTGTTTACAAAAAAAGCAATTATTTTTTTGTGACAGATTAAGAAGAAAATATATTTATCAAGTAAAATGAGATTGACGGAGTAATATATTATATTAAATACCACTAATGATTATAATTACGTGATAAAGATATATGTAACAGGCATGTGATGTCATCTATTTCTTGATGATTTTATGTGGTAATTATTTTATATGAAAGTTTTTCTTACTCATGGTTCTTTTGATGGTACTAATATTCTATTTCTCTCTTGTTTCTTTGGTTTTTTTTCGTTTTCTTGAGCCGATAATCTTTCGAAAACAACTTTTCTATCCTCCGAAGTAAGGATATGGTCTAAGTACACTCTACCTTCCCGACGAAATCACTCGATTGTTGTTGTTCTCTTGTCCACCCTCTTAGTCCTATTTATATCATGGCCATTACAGTGTCATTCATTTACGCAGGACAAACAAAGAACCTTACGTTCTTGTTCCTCGATTATACAAAGAACAACAACAAAGCGAAAATGGTGAATTTCGTAATTTTTTTTCCCATTATACTGATATAGTAAATGCTTTACTTATGGTTTTATGGCCTCTTATATATGATTCTTTTTTGAAGGTGGGAAGTAGTTCAATTTCAATTCCAAAATGGTTAGAGGTGCTTTTGACCGAGAAATTCTTTAATGCATGTTTGGTCCATGAACTGGAGAGGAAAAATGAAGAAAATGTATTTTGTTTGGATTGTTGCTTTACCTTATGCCTCCACTGCTTGCCTTCTCATCAATGTCACAAACTTTTGCAGGTTAGCTAACATCTGTATATTTAAATTTCCAAGCAGACTTTTCAATTAAAAAAAATTATGATAATATCATTGGCTAATTTGTTTTTGCTGTTGTTACTACTTTTCTTTTATGGTTTCTTTACTACTGTATTTTGTTTTTACTATTGCTATTTTGCTTTTTTGAGTCGAGGATATATCAGAAATAATTACTCTATCTAAGTTGAGTTGAGGTATATGGGTTCCACGTGAACTCATACTCTTCTCTCTAAACTATGTATAACAATATTATATTTCTTCAAAATTATTTAAATATATATGCATGAAACCATGCTCTAAGACTATTACGATGCAATAATTATTGGGTGCGCCACTACAAGTAAAATTGTTAGTTCAAACCCCACTCTGAAGGGTCTTGTTTCGGCACAATATATATATGCGAAAATTAATAAAATTCCGTAAAGAATCTAATTTTGAACCCATAATTTTAAAAGTATAGATGGTCATGATAAGATACTTAAGTTAAACGAATAAAATATGAATTCTAGATCCATTTCTTCACAATAGTACACTCATTCTCTTGAAATTATGCATCTGTCTGTACCTCGATTATCGATGAGTGGGTGTGTTTTTGTTATTTCTTCTCAGCACAAATTCTCCAAGCTGATTTAGCTTCCAATTGTAATGTTGATTTTGTGATTGTATATTTCTTGATTTTGCAGATTAGAAGGTATGTTTATCAAGATGTTTTACGCTTGAAAGAAGCTGACAAGCTCCTAGATTGCTCCTTTATTCAGGTAAATTCCGGTTATAATGATTTTGTGACTTTAATTTTTAGATTCTTTCTTTCGTTTTACTAATGTTTATCTTAATGATCATATTAATTTTCATCTATGCCCTTATTATATGTTATGTATAAATTAATACAAATAAAAGTACTTAATTAATTTGTACAGAAGACACATGTCATGTAAGCATGTAACAGCCCAGTCTATTAGTGATATTATTTGCTCTGGGTCTAAGTCTTTGTGGGTTTAAAACGCGTCACTAAGGTATAAAGCTTGTTAACATATATATGTAGCATCCCTCTTGTGTTTTGCCGATGTGAGACTATGTCTAAAGTCTGGGATGTTACATACAACCTCTCTTATGGACTCAGTATCCTCGTTAAGGTTTGTCCCACCGCATGAGATTTGCCTAGACTCAGTACTGAGGTTAGCCTCGCCTTACCGGGATTTGTTTAAACTCAGTTGAATTTTGACCCACCGTCGGCAATGCTGACACAAGAGTGACTCTGATATCATCTGTAACAGTCTAGCCGCTAGTGATATAGTCCGCTATGAGCCTAGGCCTTCATGAGTTTAAAACGCATGAAGGCCTAGACCCAGAGCGAACAATATCACTAGCGGGATGAACTGTTTCAAAGCATTACTGCCATGATCTGATGTAATTATCGGACACTTAATAAGTAAAATTTTCCGAGTTAATAGTTCATTATTTAATATTGTATGATTAATTATGTTAGGCTTTTAGAGGCTTATTTCTTAGATTTTATGACATATTTCAAATTAATTCCTTTGGTCCAATTGATGCAGTCATACACAACAAATAGTGCTAAAGTGGTGTTCTTGAATCAAAGGCCAATAACAAGACAATTCAAGAGCTCACTTAATTACACTTGTATTTTATGTGACAGAAGCATTCAACGCCCAAACCTTTTCTGCTCCATCTCATGCAAGGTTTGCATTTTCTGGATAAATTGACACTAAATTAATTATTTGTTGTTCATTAAGTTCTTTCTTTTCACCAATTAAATATTACATTTTCGTCTTCAAAAGTTAGCCTGATTAGTTATATCACTGATAGAGTAAAGATATTTATGTATTAATAAAGTTTAATATGTGATATACTCCACCATGTTAGGTTTTTTGGTTTCTCATCTGGTGTTCAGTACCCGCATTGGAGCCCAACTATATCCGGACTCGCACCGGGTAGGGCACCATTCGGGAGGTAGCACTCCCTACCAAGAATTTTTATATATTCAGGTCTCGAACTCGAGACCTCTGGTTAAAGGAGGAGCAGTCTCATCCACTGCACTACATCCTTTGATGGTACTCCAGCATGTTAGCTACTCCATCTATTCCATCTTCTTTCCTTTTTAGTCTACTAAGTAAATTAAGGTTAATATGATCAATTTCGTTGTTAATTATTGTTAAAAGGTAAATTTCTTAATGTTTGAAAAATCCAAAAAATCACTTAAAGTGTATTGGTGGAAGAGTCATGATATGTTTAAGACTACCGTTTAAAAAACAATTTTTGAATTTGTCCTTGATCAAACAATGGCACATAAAGATGAAATTCGACATGAGTGTCCTTATTTAAAGTGAACAATTAATGCTCATTAACATTAAATAAAAATTACCTCGTAGAAATGATGGTAGATATAAGTAGTGTTTTAAAAGTCGTTTTCGAGGTGAACTCTGGGGTAAAGCGCACCAAAAATATCCTGAGGTAATATTGCAGGGCGAAAGTCTCAAGAATCGTATGCCCAGCAATTCGGGGTACTCGGGCGTATGTCCGGACGTTTGAGAAGCATTTTTTAAGTGTTGCGTAAGCAACATAGACTTTTTCAAATTAAAATAAAATTTTTTGAATAAGTTCTTCATATAATACCCAAATTCTCAAAAGTCAGCTTAATAATGACTCAAAAATTTCAAAACGGAAATGAAATCTATTAAATTTAAAAGTCAAGACCTTTTCTTAATTATTAGGTTCATGGTGTTTCTAATTCTTATCTTGTTCGCTAGTCTGCTAATATCTTTCAACAGTAACGATTATTCAATTTTTTCTATAAATACAAAAAGAATTCCATTATCATTCATAGTAGCAAGTTCACAGTTCAAATTATAGGTTAATCATTCTTTTTATCTTTCATGAATAAAATTTTATTCTTTTCACCTCAAGTTAGTAGGGGAACGGGAAATAAGATTTGTTCCCCTTTTTTTCTAACTAAAATGAAACCAGACATGAGTTCGTTTTTAGATTGAAATCAAATTAGGTATAATGCTCGCATGTCACGTTTGGTGAGTGCCATAACAGTAGCGGTACGGGGAACTTGATCTCCTTAAATAGTTATTTTGACAATTTTCACGTCTTAAACTTATTTAGGGGTTCAATTGGATTCAATATTTATTTCTTTAACATGATATCTCAGTTCAATATTTATCCGATGTCTGACTCCATAATATATTGTTCATGCTCCAGTTAACAAGCCGGGAGACTTTGTCTTTATTCGATTTTTTTGTTGAATTGGTCTTCATTTTCATTTGTACTAGGTACAACACATGGTAAGCTGCTCCAAAGTTTACAACTTGATAAAGTACCAAAAGTCGAGCATAACAACTAATTCCTCTGGTTGTTCAATCTCAACTTGTAAATCTATGGCCTATAAAATAACTACTAATTCTTTCGAAACTCCGCCTGTGTCAGCTTGCTCATCCATATCTGAAGTTTGCGGACATCGTCGTCGAAAAAGTGTGCCTCAACGGTCTCCCTTTAATTAAATTTGGATCTTTTGTGTATGTGACCTAAAATTAGTGGATTATTGATAAACGCAATGTTGTTAAATTTATAAACTTTAAAATGATTTTTGCATGTTTGTACATAGTTTACGTGTGCAAATAGTAACGTGTTCAAGTAGAATTTTCTATTATTTTTGGTTTCTCACTCAGTATTTGATACCTATTTGGAGCCAATTAATTTGGTTTCGCAACCGAAAAATCTTATTTTAAGGGATAGAATATTCCTATTAAAGATGTTTCATTCTTAAGGTTCGAATTCAGAAGAATTCGGATAAAAAAAGAGTACTTACTATTCGATAGTAATTCCCTTCTTTTCTCTTGTGATTGTCCTTTTATAATTGCGAGTATAATTGTCATGACCCAATTTAGGATAATGATCGATACCTAGGAGCAAATTTCCTTAAGTAAGCTTCATCGGTAATTTACAGAAAATCGGATAGAGTTTTCGTTGTTTTTGACTTATCCCAAAAATTTCCCTATCTCAAATCAACATTCAAACATCCTAATATCAATTCAAATGAAAAAGACTTTATCAATTAATCAAAATAAATATCTACCATTAATAGTCCTCCCACTAATAAGTAGAAATACTACTTTATCTCCAACTTTGATAAGATTGAGCGATACTCAACATAAGTCTATAATAACAAAAGAATACTCAAGACACTCAAAGAATGACTATAGAGCGACTTTAAGAGTTTAAAGAAAAGATCATAACATTAAATAAAATCTCCTCCCACGCGAACAAGTGCGAGGCTCACCAAGAACTATCAACTTGTGCACTCTAATTAACGAAATTCTCGCCCGCGTCAACTGCTGTCTTTATAAAAAAAAGTTAGCGGAAAATGAGTCGCTAGCTCAGGGAGTAATAACACTTAACCACAACCATTTTTATTAGGAACAAGTCAGAAAACATGCTAGTATATTAAACAGAAAATATCATAAAAATTCCCTGTCAGAAACAATAAACAATAATCAGTCTCATCATGTTTTTCATGTAATATAAATCAACTGGCAATTTGGTAATAAGCTTGGTAAATACTGTGTAATATCAATATTCATGTTTGTGAGGTTTCAATGAATGGATCCTGTAATCGGTATAACTGTGGACTTCTTCGCAAGAAGTCAAATATAACAGTAGTCCCTACTCGAGGGAAGTTGGTAACAGTATGCTAGTTCTACCTTCCCACTAGCGAGGGTTAAACGGTAATCGTTAATTACAAGATGCACCAGTTCTAACGAACCCGACATTAGTTACGAGATCCTTCAATGTTTATCCCATTTATACTTGTCTCTGTAATCTGTATATACTCGTAGAAAATATTTTAAAACAATATAGAGTATTTCGGTTCTTATCAAATCATATAATTTCATTTCGATAACAGTAAATTCAAGTAACAGTAGAACATATCTAGTGACAACGGAAATAATTAAAACAACATTAGTCATCTCAAATAACTATTTTGGTATCATATCGAGTAAAAGACTTATCACATATGCAACTCAAATAATCGGTAACATATTCATATTAAAAATCATGTGTAAATCATGCAAGTTATGAAAACACAAATTACGGTAAGGTTACGACTCACAGTACTTGTGCCGAAATACCAAATGTTTCACCTCGAGCAATTCGTACAACTTCCTCCAATCAATCTATAATTACATAATATAGATCTCATGCTAATTTCCTTGTTTAGACTGATTCATAGCTAATTTAGAATACCCAACCCTCGAGGTTTCATATTTGACTCTTAATTCACCGAATTATATTTACCCGCATATGAGTAATTACTAATCTATCAACTCCAACATATTCATATAATTTATTAATCTAATTTCATAAAGTTCTATTGATTCTTTAGGAAGAAAATCCTCAATTGCGTGAATGAACTAGAGTAATTTCTATTACTCTGTAGAATCTTCCAATCATGAGAATCAAAACTAAAATCTACCAGAAGAAGAAGCTCAAGTAATACCCGTAAGACACAATTAATGCTTTAGATTCCTCAACTGATTGCTAAAGAAACAAAAATTATACATATTTTTCCTTGTTTCACTGACTTTTGCCAATCTCCTTATTTAACTCTAACCATTAAAATATATTCTCAAATTTGTGGAATACAATACCTTAAGATTTGAACAAATAACGGCTGAAAGTGGCTTCTTTTGCGGCACTAAGCTTTTCCCCAAACTCACCTTCTGTATTTTTGATTTTTGCCTTAACCCTTGACCCGTCAAAATCCCTTTTTTGCTTCTGGTTTGGTCTTACGTAGGAACACCTTTTCCCTTTCTTTCTTTTTTATTTTGGCCAGAGAAAGGGGCTTCTGCCCTTTTATTCTTTTGTTTCTGTTAGCGTAGGGCTTTGTACCTATTTCATCTTATATTGTATTTTTTTTGGGTAAATTACTTAATTACCTTTTTTTGTAATGAGGAGTATTACATTCTCCTCACCTTATGAATTTCGGTCTCCGAATTTAGCTCAGGTATGTATTTTGAGACTGAAATAAATGAGGATACTTGACTCGCATAGCTTCTTCTATTTCCCATATAGCTTCTTCAACATTATTTCTCCATAAGACTTTAATAAACACAATTTTTTTGACTTTAGCTTCCTTACTTGCCTATCAACAATAGCCATTGGCTTCTGCTCGTAAGACAACTTCTTATCAATCGGTATAGTAGGTACTTCAAGCACCTGAGATGAGTCTGATATATATTTTCTTAGCATTGAGATATTAAACACTGGATGAATAAAAGATAACTCAGAAGGAAGTGCCAAACAATAAGACACAGCTCCCACTCGGTATAGTATCTCATACGGTCCTATAAACCTGGGGCTCAACTTGCCTCTTTTCCCAAACTGCATCACATATTTTATAGGAGGGACTCGTAGGAACACTTTGTCCCCAATTGTGAACACTAAATCTCTTCTTCTCTTATCTGCATAAGACTTTTGTCTGCTTTGAGCTGTGAGCAATCTCTGCCTGATTAATTGAACTTTGTCAATAATTTTTTGTACTAAGTCGGGTCCCAATAAGTTAGTCTCACCAGCTTCAAACCATCCGATAGGAGAACGACATCTTCTACCATACAATGTATTATACGATGCGATTTGAATACTGGATTGGAAGCTATTGTTGTAAGAAAATTCAGCTAAAGGTAGATAAGCGTCCCAACTACCTCTAAACTCAAGAATACAAGCTCTCAACATATCCTCCAAGATTTGTATAGTACGTTCTGACTGCCCGAATGTCTGTGGATGAAATGCAGTACTAAGATCTACTTGTGTACCCAATTCTTCTTGAACAGATTTCTTAAAGCGTGAGGTAAATTGTGATCCTCTATCAAAATTATGGATATTGTAACTCCGTGAAGTCGTTTCATAAATATCTGTGCATATCTTACTCCACTATATGTAGTCTTCACTGGCAAAAAGTGTGGTGATTTTGTCAATCGATCTACAATCACCCATACCGAGTCATAACCTCTAAGGGTTCATGGTAGACCGGCGAAAAAATTCATAGTAATTCTTTCTCATTTTCACTCTAGAATCTCAATTTGTTGTAACAGTCCTGCGGGTTGCTGATGCTCAGCCTTGACCTGCTGACAAGTCAAACAACTAGAAACAAAGTTAGTAACATCTTTCTTCATACCTTCCCACCAATAAATTTCTTCAGGTCATGGTACATTTTTATGGATCCAAGATGTAGTGTATTTAGAGTTGTGGGCTTCTTCAACAATAGCATGTCCCAACCCATCTACGTGTGTTACACATAGCCCGTTACCCGTTCGAAGCACACCATCACTTTCAACAATCATATCATTGCTTTTACCAACTAAGGCCTTATCTCTGTATTTGCATAATTTCTCATCCTCATATTGTATGGCCTTAATGTGCTCAATTAATGAAGACTTAGCTTGAGCGCAAGCCAAAGATGCCTTTGGATTTCCGACACTAAATCTGATACATGTATCTTCTAGTCTATGAATATCTTTATCCAAAAGTCTCTTTTAAGAATATGTTCCCTATAAATAGAAAGAGACACAATGATAAGGACATGAAATATTCACTTGTAAGAAAACAAATTGACTTTATAGAGAGAATCTAGCCATATTACAAGCATACGAAAACAACCTTTTCATGGAGATTCTTGTCTAACTTTTCCACTTGATCCAAGAACAACCTGGATGTTCAAAGGCCCATCATTCATTCATCATTGTCAAAAAGAATATCCACAGATCCTACTCATTTTCGGGTGACTCTCACGTTTTTATTTACTTAAATGTCATTCATTGCTACTTATTATTAGTTAATGTTATATTTCACCTTTACGGATCATAGAATAATGTTATTATTGCTCACATTTATTTCCATTCGATCAAATATACATACTATCTGCCATAAAATCGATAACCTTGTCTTCTAGATATTAATATTAGCTAAGATTGACTCTATTTTATTTAAATCTAACTGGTTGAGCCTTGATCTAAATTTTTGGGTCAAATAGTTTAGCGTCATCTGTGGGGACTTCTTAGCAAAATTTTTTTAGTTTCCTTTAGATCTAAAACTTGCAAGAGTTTCTATCTTAACGAACCACAAGGTTTCCCTTTTTTCTCTACACGTACAGATACTTACATTGCAGGTAACCCAGGAGATATGACGAAAATGACAGGTGACTTCCCTGGAAACCTCATGAACACTATCAACGAGAGTTAAGAAACATTAGGCGATGACGTAACACCCACTGCCTCCCCTAGGTGCGAGAGGTCACCTCCCCCTCATTGTAGTATAGCAAAACCAAATGAAAAAGGGGCCTCCACATCCACAAGAGAAGGGACGCCACTGACCATGAAAAAGCTCCTTGAAGCGTGGTTGACCGATACACTAGTAAGCGTGATCAATAAACCTGCTCCATGCATGACCATAGAGACCGTAAGAACCCGTACAACACAGCGAGCAGATGAACAGGGCGACCAACTAGACCCTCCAACACCAGGTATAACTCACAATGTTACTAACAATGTAGGTGACAACATCCACGTAGTTGTTCTAAAGAGGATGGAAGAAATGGAAAATGAAAATAAAGCACTCAGAGATCAAATGAAAGAACACCAAGAACGAGTCGACAAGATACATGGCGCCCTAAGTTATTGCCAAAGAGGGACGACGGTAGATTGGTAGAGTAGCCGTATAGCGAGGAAGCAGTCCCTCATGCCATACCAAATACCTTCAAAATGTCATCGTATGTCAGGATATACGATGAAACGACTGACCCTGAAGATCACGTGACTCATTATGTCACCGCCGTGAAGGGAAACGACCTCACCAAGGAACAAATGTCCTCTATTATGCTGAAGAAATTTGGTGAAACCCTTACAAGAGGGGCGTTAACATG
The DNA here is from genome assembly GCA_005239505.1 of Nicotiana paniculata. NCBI lineage: Eukaryota > Viridiplantae > Streptophyta > Magnoliopsida > Solanales > Solanaceae > Nicotiana > Nicotiana paniculata. The sequence continues at coordinate 33,545 of ML309849.1, read as the reverse complement.
GTAAAACTACCAGCTCGCTCCATAGAAGCCTTCACAAAAATGGCCGATAAGTTCGTAACGGCACATGCCGGAGACAAGAAACCCAAAACAAGAGTAAACGACATCTTCACCATCAACATGGTAAGGATGACCCTACCAATGTGTCTGAAGGTATGGTAGTCGCGGCCTTTCAGAACGGGTTGAGTAGAGAGGGTTCAAGAACGACCAAAAAATTGCTGAGTCAAGTATCCTCCAACCACTTGGGATGAAATCTACAATGCTTACTATGTCGAAGTCCAATCAGATGACGACGAACCTAACAAACCAACTCGACGGCTCGTCTCGGTACAAGCCGAGCCCATGAAATAACAAAGAGATAACGTAAGGAGGGATCACCCCGTATCACGACCAAATAGGGAACGACATTGGCCATCTTCAGGGCCCCCGCCCCGCCTTCTTTATGCTATGATGAAGGCTCATCTAGGCCGAGGTAGGGGACTCACCAAAATGAGAGAGGTATGCCCCCTTATTGTCTGGTCACATTTTTTGTGTGTCACCTACAGAAATAGTCTTTGCCCTGGAAAACTCGAAATGAAGGTGAAATGGCCACAAAAGATGAGGTCCAACTCGAGCACCAGAAAATTCGATGTCCTCTGCGAATTCCACCAGGAGCGTGTACACAAGACAAAAGACTGCATCGCCCTCAGGCAAGAGGTTGTGAACATGTTACAGTAGGGACACCTTAAAGAGTTGTTGAGCGACAAGGGGAGAAACAACTTCGCCAGAGGTCATGAACGGCAAGTCCCGCCAAAGCCACCATCACCAGCTCGCTCCATCAACATGATCATCGCAGTAGTGACAATGCCTCCATCAACAACATTAAATTCACTGCCACTCACAAGCTCAAAAGATCTATCACCCACAAACGGTATGACGGACTCGAATAAAGTATCATATTCTACGAGTCAGATGCCGACAATTTGACTTTTCCTCACAATGATGCTCTCGTCATTACTTTACGAATTTCAGATATTAATGTGAAACGCATCATGGTAGATGATGGGAGTGGATCATACATTATCCATCCATGATTTCTCACTTAGATGAGATTCGAGGACAAGATAGTGCTATGTTGCATCACACTAACCAATTCTAATAATGCAGTTGAACAGACTTCGGGTGAAATTACACTCCCCGTCTTGGCCGATGACATAACTCTAGAGTCAACGTTCCACATCATGGACCAGGACACCACATACAATGCCATAGTAGGACGACCATAGATACATCCCACAAGAACCGTCCTCTCCAGCTTATACCAAGTAATCAAATTCCCAACACCTTGGAGGATATTCAGTGTACAGGGAGAACAGAGCACGTCCCAGGAATGATATCGCATCGCCTTAAACATCATGACAATCCAACAGAAGAAAGACAAGGAAACAAAGGCATATCAATCAACAAGGTTGAGGTCGACGTGAGAAGAGACTAGAGACGTAATTATGGATCCCCAAACGATTTAAGCCGTGGACTCAACTATAAAAGACCTAAACCCCATTCAATTAGACCCCAGTTACTCCAGCAAGAAATCCTACATCAGCTTCAAACTTTGAGAACCAGGTAAATTTAGTCAATTTTAATGCGAATTTGTTTGCCTTCAGCCATGCAGATATGTCGGGCATCCCCGAGGAGATTTCCACACACAAAGTAAACGTCGATCCATTCTAGCCTCCGGTAAGGCAGGTCAGACAAAAATTCTACCCCACCATCAATGATGTCGTCCACTAGAAGGTGGGGAAGCTACTAGAAATGGCTCCACCAGGGAGTCGAAATACCCCAAGTGGATGACCAACATAGTGATGGTCAAAAATAAAAAATGGAAATGGATGATGTGTGTAGACTTCACGGACTTGAAAAAAGCATGCCCAAAGGATTCATTTCCATTACCACATATCGACCAACTCATCGACGCGACAGTCGGGCACAAGCTGTTGAGTGTTTTGGACGCATACTCGGGCTATAACCAGATACTTATGGAAGAACAAGACCAGGAGAAAACAACATTCATCACCCACCGAGGAACATATCATTATAGGGTCATGTCATTCGGGCTGAAGAACGCAGGAGCAACCTATCAAAGATTGATCACAAAAATGTTCAAAGATCACCTTGGCAAGACCATGAAGGTATATATCGACGACATGCTGGTCAAATTCGTAAAAGTGGAGGACCATATCGACCATCTGAAGGAAGCGTTCGACATACTAACACGGTACAAAATGAAACTAAACCCAGAGAAATGCGTGTTTGGCATAGCCTCGGGTTCTTGGGATTCTTAGTGTCACAACGGGGGATCGAGGTTAGCCCAGACCAAATCAAAGTTGTCAAATGGATTCCAGAGTAACTGACTACTAAGAAGCAAGTTCAAAGGTTGACTGGTCGAATCGCCACCCTATCGAGATTTATCTTACGGTCGTTCGACAGATGTCACAGATTTTTCGGTGTACTCAAAAAGGATAATGGCCTTGAGTGGACATCGGAGTGCGTACAAGCTCTGCGAGAGCTAAAGGTGTATCTGTTATCACCACCTCTGCTATCAAAGCTCGAACCTGGGGAACACCTCCTCGTCTACCTGGCCGTCTCTGAAGTGGTAGTAAGTGCAGTCCTAATCTGAGAAAGTAAAGGTATGCAACTTAGCAAAACACTCGTCAATGCCAAAAGGTGCCCGAATTATTGGGGAGACTGGCCAAATAGGCTATCGAGCTAAGCGAGCACGATATCATATATCAGCCGCGAACAATGATAAAGTCGCAAGTGCTCGCCAACTTCGTCACAGAATCAATGCAAAGATAATGCCTGAGGTCGAGAAGGAAGCCGTCCAAGATTCTCTCCAGACACAAGACCTCTGGGTCAGATACACCGATAACGCATCCAACGCTTGATGGTAGGCTAGAAACTCGTGTTTTAGTCGTAGTATTGCACTCTAATTTCTACATTTTACTTGTGTTTGAGCTTACATAATATTGAATTACACTTATTACATGTTTTATGCCTTGGAGGAAGTGATTCCGAGTAAGAAGTTCATTTGAAACTAAATCGAACAAGTTCGAGCTTTAAAGTCTGAGTAGCTGCCCAAGAAATTAAGTCGGTATCACGTTTGAGGATCGATGACCAAGTCCGGATGTCAAAAATACGTTTTTGAAGGGACTTTCTACCTACGAAAGATTGGAGAACCAACCAAGTCAAGAAGACTCAAGAATTCATCAAGATTTCAACCAACGATCGGTGCAATATGGGAGTTTGTATGAATTATTATCATTGATGTCTTCTTTATTTTTAAACCTCATTGAGATGGCTTTTTCCATCGCTATGGAGTAATTTCCATTAGGGTGTAGACAGATACAATATTTCATAACTTGATTAGGGATATGATTCTTGATAATTGTTGGAATTAATTTATGGAGTTTTAATTCATATTGTGGAGTTATTTCTTATTTTGCTTAATCGAACGAGGAGCTTGATATTGAATTGCTTTCATTTTATGCTCTAGTTTAAATTTTTTATTCAAATAGGTAATTGAAAGAGAATCTTGAATTGTTAATCGAACTAGAAAATAGGTAAATATTCGTGAGAAGTTACCCTTTATAACATAACCATCATTTAATTCGTTGCAACTGTTTATCGTGTTTCAATTGGATTAATTACTGAAATTAATCTTTAATCGAAAGAGAAACACTAGATTCAAGTGTAATCTAATTATCTATTGAATTTGTGAGAATCAACAGTATTATAAAGTGAACAAACTCAAGAAATGGATCCCGAGTCAATTATCTTGCACCTGTCTAGTCAATTACCCTTATCTCTCTCATTGATATTTCTTCATTGCTCATCTGTTGTCCTTTGGATCAATTGTTAATTGTTTAATTCTAAGTATTTAATCGCATTTAATAATCATCAAATCAAGTTTTAATTTTCCTGGATAGTAATCAACTGAAAATTATTCGGACACTATCTAAATCCAATCCTTGTGGAGACAATAATTAAACTATACTATATTTGACTAGCGAGCAATAATTTTATGTTGTGTTTTACGCTCGTCAATTTTTGCATCGTTGTCGAGGATTGGCAATCAATAGTGCTTAAAATAGTTTTTATTAATAATTCAAGAACCATTTTTTACTTTAGTGTATCCACATTTTCTCATTTGTATGCAGGATACATGTTTGATTTCTCTGGTGTATGACTCGATCTTCTTGTCCTACGAACCAGAGTTGGAGAAACACCTTGACAACTGAGAAAAGAAAGAGAATTAATAGAAAATTTCTTGGGTCATACTTCGACTCAAATAACATGGCAAACAAAGATATTCATGGAGTAGAGTTAGCTGCAAGAGAGGCAGCACAACAAGAAGCTGCACGAATAACAACTGAAGAAGCCCTCGGAGCTACTGAGGACACTATCGAAGATGGTAAGGGTCGAAGATTCAATATAAACCGACCCTTGGTTGAAAACCAGTTCGAGAATGCAGCACCCAAGCTTGGAAGATCATTGGTGACTATGCCAGGCCAGTCTATAATCAAGGACTATCAAATGTCAAACCTCCACCCATAGCAGCAAACAACTTTGAGTTGAAGCAAGGCTTGCTTCAAACCATCCAAAATAACTATATCTTCAGAGGGAAGGTGAATGAAGATCCTAAGACTCGATGAACTTCGAAGAAATCATGAACACCTTCCAGTACAATGGAGTATCAAACAATGGGGTCTACTTAAGGGCATTCCCCTTTTCATTGAAAGATGATGCGTAACACTGGCTTCTTAGCTTTCCCACAGGGTCGATCAGGACATGGGAAGATATGAGCAAAAAGTTTTTTGACAAGTACTTCTCAGCTGCAAAAATAGGGAAATTCAGAAGGGAAATCCACAATTTCTGCCAGAAGGAGATAAAGACGATTATCGAATCTTGGAATGATTCAAGGAGATTATTAGAAAGTGTCAGCACATCGGTATTGATTTGTGGATGCAACTCCAGGATTTTAGGGATGGACTGACACCTTCTTCGTGACGAACTCTGAATACTGCATATTGAGGTCCACTATTGAAGAAAACTACGGAGGAGATTGTCTTAATCTGTGATGAATTATCTGAGGATGCTAACTAGTGGCTGAGTGAGAGGAATGATAGAAGAAAATCAGTTGGGGTTCACTAGGTGGAATCTAACACATCCATGCAAGCCTAACTAGACACCATAGACAAGGAGATAAGAAAGCTGACATTGGTCAAGGTATAGAGTGAGCTGCAAGCAACATGTGACTTTTGTTGAATGGGACGCCCTACACATGAGTGTCAAGCTTCAGCTGTGTAAGTCAACGCCGTGGAGAACTACAATAGAGAAAACTACCAAGGTGAGAACAACACTAATGCTTTGGGACAAAGGCTTACAGGTTTTTTGTAGAGTTCACCTAGTGGGAGTTTGAACTCATGGCAGCAAAATAATCCTATACTCAAGGTTAAGGACCACCAAGTCTTCAGAACTAGCAAAGGCAGCAGTACCAGCCACAACAGTCAAATCAGTATAGTATGGAAGATCTCATGAAGGCGTCCATCAGCAAATCAGATGAAAAATTTGAGATTCAGGCACATCCATCCTGGAGCATGGCAGGACTATCCAGAATTTAGAAAGGAAAATGGGACAAATTTCAAATTTGTTGTATGAGAGGGCTCCTGGGACTCTACCCTCTGATACTGAAAAGAACCCAAAGGAAACAATCAAAGTTGTATCTCTGAGAAGTGGCAAAACATTGGGTGACCCAGTGGTGAAAGCTAGACTTGAGGTGGGGAACAAGCTTACTGAGACACCAGAAGATAAAAAGAGTGAATAGTAGAAAGGCCAGAGTAGTGGGGTACAAAAGAAGATTGAAGAAAATAGACATATGTCAGCTCTACCATTCCCTCAAAAGATGAAGCGAAAAAAACTTGACAAATATTTTGCGCAGTTCTTGGAGATCCTCAAGCAACTTTATGTGAACATTCCCTTCACAAAGGTACTTACTCAGATGCCTGCTTGTGCAAAGTTCTTGAAGTAAATCCTGTTTAGCAAGAGAAAATTAGAGGAGATAATAATGGTTAAGTTGAATTCCAACTGCACTGCCATATTGCAAAATAAAATTCCCCAAAAGTATGGGGATCCAGGAAGCTTCACCATACCGTGCTCGTTGAGGAGTGAGAAATTCGACAAGGCCCTCTGCGATTCTAGTGCGTCTATAAATCTAATGCCTTTGTTAGTGTTCAAGAAACTGGAAGGGAAGCTTGTAGTGATCATATCAATACCAGTGTCCCTACAACTGGCTGACCAGACCACCATTTTTCCTGAGGGAATCATTGAGGATATTCCAGTTCGAGTGGACAAGTTTGTGTTCCCCATAGAATTTATTGTGGTGGATATGGAGGTGAACAAGGAGATGCCTCTAAATCTAGGGAGACCAGTTTATGTACATGCAGAGCTATCCTTGATATCTATGAGGGGAAGCTTATGCTCAGCGTGGGCAATGAGAAAGTGGTGTTCCGGATGAAGAGGATGATGAAATACCCCATTGATGAGGCGTCTACCTACTCGTGCTTCAAGCTAGATGTTCTTAGGGAATTGGATGAAAAATACAAGTTTGACAAGATTGTGGGGGATGCACTAGAGAGGTGTATTACTCAGTCTAGCACAATGGAGGATGGAAATATTGAAATAAATAAAGAGACTGAAGCTCTTGAAACTGAGAATCAAGTGGTTGATGAGGAGTAACTAAAAAAGGAGACTTCTAAGCCTAGTACGGAATTGAAAGTCCTCCCTACTCGCTTGAAATATGCTTTTCTTGAAACCAACAATTTTTTTGTGATTATTTCTGCTTACTTGACAGGTACACATGAGCAAAAGCTGGTGGAACTATTGAAAAATTACAAGAAGGACGTTGGACGAAGAATAACTGATATTCAAGGAATCAGTCCAGCCATTCGCATGCACAAAATTCTGCTGGAAGAAAATAGCAAGCCAGTGGTGCAACCCCAATACAAGTTGAACAAAAATTTGGAGGAGGTAGTGCACAAGGAGATCATATAATTGTTAGATGCGAGAGTGATTTTCCCCATCTCTGATAGCTAATGGATTCGTCCAGTGCAAGTTGATCCCAGGAAGAATAGTCATTGGGTGGAGTATGTGCATTGATTATAGAAGACTGAATGATGCAACAAGGAAAGACCACTTTCCACTTCCCTTCATTGATCAGATGCTCGAGAAAGTGGCTGGACATGGATGCTACTGTTTCTTGGATGGGTACTCAGGTGAAAATCAGATACCCATTGCCCCATAAAATGTTGAGAATACCACATTCATTTGCCCGTCGGTATTTTTGCTTACAGGAGGATGTTGTTTGGGTTGTGTATTTCACCTGCCACTTTTTAGAGGTGCATGATGTATATATTCTCTTATTTAAACGAGAAGTGTATAGAGGTATACATGGATGATTTTACCCTCTTTAGCGATGAATTTGAGGATTGCTACAAGAATTTGGAGCTTGTGCTTGAACATCGTGAAGCTAGTCACTTGGTTCTTAACTGGGAGAAGTGTCATTTCATGGTGTAAGAGGGAATTGTCCTAGGCCACAAAGTGTCTGCACATGGCATTGAAGTTTATAGAGCTAAGGTTGATGTAATTTCTAGTCTCCCTCCACCAACTTATGTGAAGAGCATAAGGAGTTTCTTGGGACATGTTGGGTTCTATAGGAGGTTCATCAAAAACTTTTCCAGCATTACCAAGTCGTTGAAACTGAAAGAAAGAACTATAAACGCTGAAACTAATACTGAGCTGATAACTGAGAATTGATAATTGATAACTAAAATGATAATTGTTGAAATTGAAATTGAAATGATAATTGGTAACTGATAACTGAAATGATTATTGATGACTGAACTGAACAAAGGAAGTAAGGATATGAATACTCCATCTTCTGAATGATGAACAACGTGTTTATCTGAATAAATAAATTGTAGCCTCAGTATATATGTGCACAAACTACGGCATCGGACCCAAGTATACGTATACATAGTTGTGGCCTCAGGACCAAAGATGCATAAAGCATAAGCTGCAGCCTCAGTTCCAAACATGCATAAAGCATAAATTGCGGCCTCAGGACCAAACATGCATAAAGCATAAACTGCAGCCTCGAGCCCAAATACAGGTGTTCAACATTCAGGGATTTAAAAAAAACTGAGAATCGTACTGTAATACATGATACTGAGATACAGAACCATAATGAGTTACATGATACTTGAATACTGAATAGAACTGTACTGAGAAATGTATTCATGAACTGATTATGAGAACTTATACATCAACTATTTATGACATGCTGATAATCTAGGCTGAGACTCATGGGCATTAAACACAAGTCTATATTGATTACGCACTGAGCTCACAATGTTCGGAATGAAAGTCATGAACGAATTATGAAGCTAGAGAATAGAAATTCTGCAATTATTCAGGGAACTAGGCTTAACTATATTTCTAAGGTAATTAGTAACGTCGTAAAAGAAACGTACTGTAGGCAGAATCATTAACATTCCCAAACATAGAGAGTTAGCCTCACATACCTTGGCTTTGACCCTTTTGAGTGTATCACAGTGTTCGTCACCTCTTTCTGTAGTAATCTATGGCAACATATGTCAAGAGGAACCAATATTAGCACTAATGCTCATGTTTTAGGTGCTTGGATATTTTATCAAACACTTGGTCGGCATAAAGCTTCATAGCCCTTATTAATGGTGTTTCTACACCCAACCACCAATTCTCTTGCTCCTAGCTAATTTTAAAATCTCAAATTGTTATAATCAATATCATTCTTCATCACCCATAAGTTAAAACAACACACTTAACCAATAATTAATAATCAACAACCCAAACTTATAATCGTTCATGCTTTTCTGTCAAACCCATCAACTCACATCTCATGAACTAGAGTATATAATCATTAATCCAATAATATAATCAATTAGAGGGTGATGACATTACCTTTTTGAAGTTTAATCCTCTTTAGTTTGAGTTCTAGGATTTCGTTTCTCAACCATGATGTCCCAATTGAATATCTAATGATTTGGAGGTTTACCCATGTGAATAAGGTGTTGGGGAATTGGAATTAACTTAGAAAAACCATTAGAACTTACCTTGGATAGTGGAGGGACCTTTGAGGAGTTAGGTTCTTGAGAGCTTCCCTTTCTAAAGCATGTTTTTATGTTTTGGGGTGTGGGGGACGATGTAGGGATTTAAAAATTATCCCTAAGGTGCGCGGTGCACATAACCTTTTAATCAGAAATCTGTTTGGGCTACACAATATATCGTTAGAGAGATATTTCAAATGGGTACAACTTTTATATTTTGTGTTTTCTAAAATTCCTTACCAATGTTCATGAAATATTGATGGAAGACAGACCTTCCATAAACTTAGTCGATTTTATCGGATCTTATGCTCCTCACTCTCTGTCTTGATTCCAAAACAATTATTTCCACCTATACTCATCCCGGTAAGACTTCACATGTCTAAAATATCAAATTAATACCCATTTAACATATCCACACCTAGTTTGAATGTATGGGGTGTTACAGTTTTCACAGTGGAGTGCTTAAGAGCATTCGAAATTGATAAGGGAAAAGCTTGTGAGTGATCCTATTATGGTGACACCTGATTGGAGCCAGCCATTTGAGATAATGTATGATGCTAGTAATGTAGATGTGGGGGCATTTTTGGGGCAAATAAAAGATAAGATGTTTAGGCCCATGTACTATGCAAGCAGGACGCTGAATGATGCTCAATTCAACTATGCCACAACTGAGAAAGAGTTCTTTGTTGTGGTCTTTGATTTTTACAATTTTAGATCATATTTGGTGGGGAGTTAGGGATTGTACACACTGATCACACAACCTTGAAATACATGTTGAGTAAGAAGGAGTCCAAGGCGCGTCTGATACGATGGGTGCTATTTCTCCAAGAGTTTGACTTAGAGATCAAAGATAGGAAGCACATAGAAAATCAAGTTGTAGATCATATATCTCGACTTGAGAGACCTCCAGTTGAAATAGTTGAAATAAGGGAAGAGTTCCTTGATGAGAAGATTTTCTCCATTATTGCGGTCTTCGAAAGGCCATCTTGGTATGCTGATGTAGTCAGCTTCTTGGAAGGTGGATGGTTGCCTCGTGAACTCTCTCGTGATAAAAAAAGGAAGCTTCAAGGTGAGGTAAAAAGTTATTTTTGGAATGACCATTCCTTGTTTAAATTGTGTACAGATGGTGTGATTAGAAGATGTGTGCCTGAAGGAGAGGTGGCAAGCATTGTCTCACTGCCATGATGGAGTAGCTGGAGGACACTATGGTGGAAATCTCATTGCAGCAAAGTTCATGGAAGCTAGTTTATATTAGCCTACTTTGTACAAAGACGCATGGGTGTATGTAGCTACATGTGACAGGTGTCAAAGGGCAAGTAATATTGGCAAGGGGGATGAAATGCCTCTCAACTCCATTCTGGTATGTGAAATTTTTGATGTTTGGGGAATTGACTTCATGGGTCCATTCCCGTCATCGCATTCTTTTAAGTATATCCTAGTAGTCATTGACTACGTCTCTAAATGGGTTGAAGCAATCCCTACTAGGAACAATGATGCTCGGGTGATGTATGAGTTCTTATGGAAGAACATATTTACCCGCTTTGGGACACCTCGAGCGATTATCAATGACAATGGGTCGCACTTTGTGAACAAGAAATTTGCTACATTGATGTCTAAGTATGAGGTCACACACAAATTAGGAACCCCGTACCATGCCTAAACTAGTGGTCAAGTTGAAGTAGCTAACCGCGAACTTGAATGAATTCTTGAAAAGACAGTTAGTCTTCTCATAAGAATTGGTGTAAAGTTGGATGAAGCTCTATGGGCATATAGAACTGCATTAAAAAAAACCATAGCGACTTCACCGTTCAAATTAGTGTATGAAAAATTATGTCATCTACCTGTCAAGATGGAACATAAAGCTTATTGGGCAATTAAGATGCTTAATCTTGATCTTAGTTTTGCAGGTGAACACATGTTAGCGCAGATGAACGAACTATAGGAATTTAGACTGGACGCGTATTAAAATGCGCGAATCTTTAAGGAGAAGACAAAGAGGCGGCATGATCGCCTGATTAAGAAAAAGGAGTTTCATGAAGGGGACAAACTCTTACTATACAATAGTAGACTGAGGTTGTTCCCCAAAACAATTCAAGTCAAGATGGACATGTCCGTATGTGGTGAAAAATGTCTCACCATATGGCGCCATTAATATACAAGATGAAGAAGGGAATGAAAGATTAAGGTGAATGGGCATAGGTTGAAACTGTACCTTATTGGAGGATTTGACAAGCAATCCTCTAGCATCGTTGTCAAATGAGCCTAAGTGACGGAGTCAAGTTGACGACTATAAATCATAACTACTTCTAACACCTTTTCTTTTGTAGAATAGTTTAAATAATTGTAGATTCAGATTATTAGAGTTTAGGAGTTTTGGTACTATTTTGGATAGGAATAAGCATGAATTGGACACAAAATAAGTACATAATGGAGTTGGAGTGCACACCATGGGTTAGAAAGTGAAAAAAATAAAACTTTGAGAAACGTGACCTAGCACGCCGCGCAGGTGCCGTGCTAGGTCAAATGGGCGAGTTTGACAGAAGTTAGCTCTCTGAATATCCCCATTACCGCGCAACATGGGGCACCGCACCCAGCGATGCAACAGTGAAAAATTGCGGCCAAAAATTTAAAAAAAAAACACACCCAAACACCCGCTTTCCTTATACAGACCCGTCTCCCCCCCCCCACCCCATATCTCTCATTCTATCTTCTCAAACTTTCCTCTCTCACTCACCCCCAAATCCCTCATTCTTCTTCTTCAAATTGCTTCCACTCAAACTCTCCCACCTTCATCACTCATCAAGGCAAGTTCTTCTTCTGTTTTCTTATCATCTTCTTATGTTTTTAGCTGTAGAATTAGATAGTTCTAGTTTGATTTCCCTAACCCTTGATAGTTTATTTTCGCTAATATTTTACCTATTTTTTTCCTAATTTCTCCGAAATTGTACTTTCTTTTGTGGGGATTTTTGTTGTTATTATGCTTGTAGATGATTTTTGGTGTATTTTGATGGTGTTGGAAGAATTGTGTGGTGAATTATGGTAGGTGTGCGCTAGGGACGAAAATTGGAGGGTGTTTTGTGAAAAGTTGGAGCACTTTGTGCTATTGTTACATTGTGGTTGATTGGTGTTGTGGTTGTTGTTGGGTGGTTGATTGGTGTTGTTGTGTAGTAGTCCTAGATCAATTGAAGTTGAAATTATGAGTTGAACATGGTGAATACAATGTGCTTGATAAAATGCCTCAATGACATAGAAGGTGAAGTTGTGCATAATTAGAGGATATTTGTTATGAGATAATGTGATGCTTGATGATAAGAGTGGGGTGGGAGGTCATGTTCTTAAGTTTTGAAAATTCAAAGTGTTAGCCCCAAGTGCTAATCGATTGACCACCCATGCTAATGTGTTGCCAGGTGCTAATTGGGGTGTCTGGTTCATGCTAACTACTTGTGTAGTGTTGTATTGTAACTTCTTAATTGTGTTAGTGGTAAATTAGTATAACTTCTTAATTTTCTTTTCTTCATTACTAGTTTAACTTCTTAATTTTGTATTTTACACTAGTGTAGTCCATTGTTCTGTTGTTATAATATTATGTTGGTAGTTGGGTGGGTTGTTGATTACTTGTGGCGTGCTTTCAATATGGTAGTTTTAGTCCCGGATATACATTATACTTGTGAACATTCCAATAACATAAGTGTGGGGTGGTTACCCCGTCTGGTCTTGCTTTTTGTTTTAAGTGTTGTGGCTAATTATGTTCGTCTTGTCCAGGTACAATGTCTCATTGTCTTAGAAAACGTGCTAACACATGTTCCTCTGAGTTTGCCTCTAGTAGCCGTAGAGGAGGTAGGTGGGCACCTCCCCCCGCCCGAGTGGAGGAGGAAATAGAGCGCATTGATCCTGATGTGGATGTAGTACTAGGCTGCAAGTATGGCATTCGGGCTGTGCTAGCTCATGCTAGAAATTGCTACCGGACCTTTGCTCCAGCGGTGAGCCCTACTCGGAAGTTAGTATTGATAATGGCAAGCTGGCCAGGAAGTACTCGCGGATATATAACATCAGATACCTAGATTTTGAAAGCTTGTTCCGTCCCGGTGAATCTGTGAACGTGAACATGGTAAAGGAGTTTTATGCCAACTGGTAGCCTGAGGCCAATTTGGATGCGGTGTATGAGGTGCAGGTGAGAAGAAAGATGATACCATTTTCCTCACAGGTGATAAATCATATTATGGGTTCACAAATCACTCTCATAAGTTGTTCTAGAGGTTAGTGCATCAGCCCCCTATCTTGATATTAGGCGTCAGGTGTGTGGCGCTGATTCTTCTACCACGTGGATGCAGGCTGCTAATGAGTTCCACAAAGACATGAAGAAGAGCAATTTCCAGCATCCTGCCAGAGTCATTCTCCGGTTGATTAATGCAAAGATCATGCCTACCTAGAATAACACTGATGTCTCCAGGTTGAAAGTGTGTCTCATTTATGCCATCTTGTCTCGGATGAAGTTCAATCTAGGAAAAATTATGCTTGAGCACAAGGCTCGAGTACGACCACTTGGGGCCCGCCGCATGTATTTCCCGAGCATGATCACTCGGTTTCTGAGGATGCACCATGTGAAGGAGGAGTTCCATTATGATCAGACGATTTAGGTGGTGTGACCTGTTAAGGCCTTTGATGTCACAACTGTGACATATCCCCCTTCTGCTGATGTTCTTGTGAATCAGAGATTACTTCATGTCGAGGAGACACTGTAGTTGCTATTTGCAGATATGCACCTTCAGTAGAACTGTAGGAGGACCACCCTCTCTCTGCGGTCACTCGGCAGTGGTTGGGCTTGGCCGATGGAGCACAGATGCCACCGGATGAGGACATAAATATGTTCTCTCCGATGATCAGGAGTACTGGCACACCTTTGAGAGTGTTGATGAGGAGTAGGTCAAGGGCCTCAGGGAGTTACTTTTTCACTCCTATTTCTGTTGTTTTGCATAGGGGACAGTGCAATTTCTTAAGTGTGAGGTGGGGTGCTCCTATTTGGTTGTATTTTTTGTCTTCTAACTGCCAATTGGCTTTGTTTGGTTTGTTTCTTGCTTTCTTAGACAATATGGTCTGTAATTATAACTCTAAATTCTATCGGCCTGTAATAGTTAGTAATCATAATTGTTTAGTTTCGACTCTTCCCGATGATGGATTCCGTCGACTGGCTTCTTGAGGGATTTGAAGTCGAACGAGAAAATATAAAAAAATTCAAAAAATTTAAAAATCCAAAATATGTCTGTTATTTTCATTTTATTTTATTTTACTTTCTTAGGTAGTGTAATAATTCCTCTAACCAAGCCTCTGCAATTTCAGAATCTCCCTGTTGAATGGCTTGTTCTCCCCGGCCAGTTTAGTTTATCTTTGTGCCGCTTTTCTTTTCCATGGGTTTAACTTGAATCGGGTGTAGTTTATTTTTTTGTAGTTTTATAGGAATAAAGAACCTTGAGTCACAGTGCTAATTTGAATCAATTTCCTTGACTGCATGTGCCTTGAGAGTGGTGAGTGCCTTAGTTGTGACACTTACGATCAGTTCTTGACTCTTAGATAAGTCCCTTAAATTGGTTGATTGTGACTTTGCTCAACTCTTTTGACTAGAGAGTCGGGATAGATCTGATCCTAAGTGAGTTATGTATCAATGTGTGAGTGAGGTTTTAGTTGATATTTCGTGCATGTCAGTAGATGTCTAGAACTTGTCCCGTGCATTTGCAAAACGAAATAACAGTCTTGTTCAGTCTAGGAAGTGATATAGGAATTTTTTTGTTGAGCCAATTATATGTCTGTGACCCGCCTAATTGTTTGGTATCTTAGTTAGCCCTTTTGAACCTATAATCCTATTTTCTTTGGAAACCACACTACAAGCTTGGCCATTTTGTTTGAATTGACTATCTATTTGAACCGTTTACTTATCTTGAGCACTTGATATATTTATAAGCTTATTAAAAGCTAAGTGGAGGTATGGTTAGATTTTTGAGTGGAACTATAGAAAAGGAGAAAGGTGCACTGTTGAAAAAATTATGAGAGCCACTGGTAGCAAATTAAGAAAATAGAAAGAAAAGAAAGTTGGTGTTTGTATATGTTATAAAGAAAATTATTTCTTGCTAGTGGTGACTCTTGATTTATCTGTGCTTAAAAAAATTGGGATCTTGGTGTTAATATGATATGAAGGTTGGGGTTTGTTCAACAAAAGTGTGGGGTTTGAATTGTTAATGTATTAAAGTTCTCAGGGAGGTGTAGTCACTATATCCATATGTATCCTACCCGTCCCGCAACTTACATTACAACCAAAATTAATTCATACTTGATCCTTGACTGAATGATCTCAATTAGTAGAGTATTATACTACGGGCAAGCCAATGGTTCATTTTCTGTAGTGCATGAATTTTATTTCTGAGAGCGAGTGAATTCTTTCTATCTTGAGTTCCTATTTGTTCATGAAATTTTATTTTGTGTGGAACTTCTCTCTATTTGTCTTGGTGTGAGGGCACACGACTTGCAAAGAAATAGTAATGACTTTGACCTCTGTGTTAGAGTAAGTGAGCAGGTTGTGAAAATATGCGTGGTTCTTTTGAGTCAAGTCTTAAGGCTAGGATGTTATGATAGGGTGCTTAGTCTACTTTAAATATTCTTGGTCTAATGTGTTAGGGAAGTTGTTTGATGAAAAGGTTGTCCCTATGTGAAGTGTAGTTTGATTTCTAGAGGACGAGCAATGGTCTAAGTGTGGGGTGTTGATGGTAGGCTAGAAAACCCGTATTTTAACCGTATTATTTCACTATAATTACTGCATTTTACGTGTGTTTGAGATTAAATGATAGTGAATTAAAATTATTATGTGTTTTATAACTTGAAAGAAGTGATTATGAGTAAAAGGTTAATTTGAAACTAAATCGAACAAGTTGGAGCTTTGAAGTCTGAGTAGAAGCCCAAGAAATTAAAACAGGATCATGTTCGGGGGTCGAGGATCAAGTCCGGATGTCAAAAAGTGGACGAAAAGAATTACTCTGAGAAAACAACATTGTAGCGCCACATGGGGCACCGCATGGCGCGGTGCGACTGTGTAAAAGTTTTTGCCTGACAAAATCTCTGCTCTCTAATCACAAGCGCGCCGCATGGCGCGGCGCGGGGCACAGTGTGGTTGTACAGTTTTGCCAGAATTCTTTTCTATTTCGCCTAGGAAAGGGTAGTTTTGTCTGGGCCCGTTCCTACAGGGTATAAATACACCAAAAATATATTTTTGAAGGGACTTTTGACCTACGAAAGATTGGAGAACCAACCAAGGCAAGAAGACTTAAGAATTCATCAAGATTTCAACCAACGATTAGGGATTCAATTCTTGATAATTGTTAGAATTAATTGATGGAGTTTTAATTACTATTGTGGAGTTATTTCTTATTTTGCTTAATCGAAAGAGCAGCTTGATATTTATTTTCTTTACATCTTATGCTCTAGTTTAAATTTGTGATTTAAATAGGTAATCGAATGAGCCACTTGAATTGTTAATCGAACTAGAAAATAGGAAAATATTCGTGAGAATTTACCTTTAGACCATAACCATCATTTTATTCATTGCAATTGTTTATCGTGTTTCAATTGGATTAATTACTGAAATTAACATTTAATTGAAAGGGGAACATTAACTTTAAGTGTAACATAATTATCTTTTGAATTCATGAGAATCAACAGTATTATCGAGTGAACTAACTCAAGAATTGGATCCCAAGTCAATTATCTTGCACATATCTAGTCAATTACCTTTACCTCTCTCGTTGATATTTCTTCGTTACTCATCTGATGTCCTTTGTGATCAATTGTTAATTGCTTAATTTTTAGCAGTTGATCGTAGTTGATAATCATCAAATCAAGTGTTAATTTTCCTGGATAGTAATCAACTGAAGATTATTCGATCACTATTTAAATCCAATCCCTGTGGAGACGATAATTAAACTATACTATCTAATCGTACTCGAAGTCCCTACCGGCGAAGTATTCGCCGGTCTATAAGATGTACATATATGACTAACAACGAGGTCGATTATGAGGCCGTAATTGCAGGATTGAGACTAGCACTCAAGTATGGGGCGAAGCGGTTAAAGCTCTGTTGTGATTTCCAGCTCGTAGTCAACAAAATCACAGGGACTTTACAAATCAAATAACTAAGGTTGCAAAAATATCAGACAGAGATCTGCAAGCTACTTCCCAAGTTCGACGAATTCCTACTCGACCACATCCCGTGTGCACAAAATGTTGAAGTGTATGGCCTTGCCAAATTGTCCACAGCCACCAAAAGCATCACGATTGGGGATAAAAGTGTAGTCCACCTCCTCAACTTGTCACTAGACCAAATTGAGGTAAGATCTGTAAGTTTAAATTAGGATTGGCGCAATCGTATTATCGCCTACTTGCAGGATGACACACTCCCAAATAACAAAAAGGAAGCAAAAAATCTCAGAATGCATGAAACCAGATACAACCTCTTCCACAACAATCTGTACAAGAGGACATACAGCGGCCCACTAGCGAAATGTTTGGGCCCAAACAAAATCCAACGCGTCCACGAAGAAGTCCATGAAGGCCATTGTGACGCTCATTACACCGATCGAGCGCTCGTTAGGTGTCTCTTACGGGCATGATAGTACTGGCCCACGATGAAAAAAATGCCTCAGAATTTGTGAAGAAATACGAAAAATGTCAGAAATACGCCTCAATATACACCAAGAAGGAGAGCATCTCCACTCAGTTACCTCTCCATGGTCGTTCATCGAGTGGGAATGGAAATCGTGGACCCCTTCCTAGCAGGGCGAGGTAATGTACGATTTCTTTTAGTTTTAACTGACAATTTCTCTAAATGGGGGGACGCAGGAGCATTCACCCAAATATGCGAACAAGAAGTAATCACCTTCATATGAAAAAACATTATCTACCGATTTGGCCTACCCAAAGAGATCAGCTGTGATAACGGACCCAAGTTTACGGGAAAGAAAACTGCCAAATTCTTTGAGAAATATCATATCAATAGGATACTTTCAACCCCGTATCACCCAGCGGCTAACGAGCAGGCAGAATCCTCCAACAAGTCCATATTAAGCATCATGAAGAAAAGCTCGACGACGCCAACGGAGACACCCTACTCTCTAGTCTATGGAACTGAGCAGTCATACTAGTCAAAGTTGGAGAACCCGGCCTAAGGTACTCCCACGAAAGTGGTGTTGATACCCAATTTTTTCCTATGATATTTTCAAAATTGCATATATACCTTCAAAACTATGCATTAGCATCAATTAACATTTATCCATAATTTCTGCATTTTTGAGGTTTTTAATTAACTTATCCGAGTATTTTTATTTATATAAATAATTACGGACTGCATTACAAATGACTTTATAACAATTTCATGGTTTAATTTTGCTATTTATATTTATATTAAGCTTAAATTATTTCACAAATATCCACGTTTACAGTTCTTAGGTTATAATTGCAATAACTTTGTAATTATAGCCCATGCATGCATTATTACATTACTTTATAAGAAAATAGCGTGTTGTATTTTTAAAATATTGAATAATTATTTTAAAACATTTTTGTGCATGAAATTATTTTTATAAATTACTTTTGTTAACTAATTGGGTATTTAACAAATAGCCTCTTAATTCCTTTAATTTTTTTCCGGACCTAACCACTACACATCAACCCAAACCCCTTAATACACAAGCCTAATTCACCCCTAATCCCAATCTATACCTTCCCGACCCAATAACCCCGTTTAATCGTGGCCGTTGATCTTTTAGATCAACGGTCCACAACATTACTTGCCTTTTTATTTCAACACCCAAACCCTAACCCCCCTCACTCTTTCATTTTCGCCGTCTTTGGTTTCCCTAACCTCTCTATTCTCTCTNCCCCCCCCCCCCCCACCCTAATCGCCGTCGCCGGCGTGAAGCTCCTATCTATGGAGTTTTCGTGCATTCTCCGACCATTACCGGCCTTCTATACCTCATGTTTGTTTGATTACATGGATCCTTAGAAGAATCTCATGAAGATTCAACATAGCTCTTGCTTGAAATTTTTTTACTGGCCCGTCTAGGCGATTCTCGTTTGTGAGTACAGATTTCCTCTTATTTTTAGTTTGAATCTATGAGTTTTTGACCGAGAGTCTATCGTCTCTACTGTTTTTGAAACCCTAGTTTCACTACTATTCGAATATATTCAGATCTTTGTAGATCTGAAGTGATTCGAGTATTATCAGCTGTTTTCCCTTAAAAATCTTTTGTTTTAGTTAACTGCTTCGATTTTATTCACTCTTTCTGAAATTAGGGTTAGTCCCAGACTTTTCTTCAAAGGTTTTTCTAACTTTTTAGTGTTTAAACTAATTGTTCTTCACTATCTTGACTGATTCTCATGTATATGCTTAAACCCCAAACGTTTTGTTTGTGACACTGATTTCTTCAAATTTTTCCCGTTATTATGTTTATTTATGTGAACCAGTCATATTAATTGATTCTATTTAGGGACTTGAACGATTTTCCCTGTTAAAATCAGTATTCGGTGGGTTGATTGATTTCTATTAGGGATTTGAACAATCTTTCTTGTTAAAATCAGTATTGTTTGAGATTTCTATTGATTGATTCCTATTAGGGATTCGAATGATTGTCCTGTTAAAATCCGTATTTGCTGGGATTTTTACTTGTTTCCTTATTTGTGACCTTGATTGATTATACTTGCCTTAATTAGATTATCAGTATAGTTTGGGGATTTGACTCAGTCCCTATATGGTATGATTCTGATTTGCTGCCTTAATTGAGCCCCAATTCTGGCCGTCACTTGACTCTCCCCAATTTAAGGGGTCTCTTCCGGATTTCTCTATAGGAATTGATTCCCTAATTAGCTGATTGATTTTATTTGATTACCCTTGTTTTACGAACTGTGATTTCCTATTTACCTTATTTGTTTTACCTCACTAAGTTCTACATATACACTCTTATTCTTATTCTTCAAAGACGAACAATAGTTCACAAAAAACACACACCCACGCACATACTTTGCTCTCATCTCTCTGCTACTTGTGCTCATTGTTTGTCTAGCCAGATGAAAGCCAAGGCTAGATTATTGAATCTTGCCTAATTTACCTTATGGTTTCTTCCTTTAACTGGTATTTTTCTACTTCTAATGTCGTTCATTATACTATGAAGTTCAAATCTGTGTTCTTCCTGTTGCTTTACTTCTGTTAAGCCCATGTCTCTTCTGTACTAGTTTAACTACTACATGTTTAACTGTGTGTCCTTTCATGTTACTGTCTTCATCAACATGTTTACTGTTGTTTAAGTTTCATTCTTCCTGTTTATTGTTTCAACCAGCATGTTTACTCTTGTTGATCACTTTAATTAACATGTATACTTCTGTGTTCAAATTCTAATCTTTCATGTTTATTGTTACATGTTTACTTCTGTGTTTAAGGTTCAATCTTCCATGTTTATTGCCTTAAGCCAACATGCTTACTTTGTATTTCAGACTCCTATTTTTCTGGGAGGGACTTTTGGGGATATTAGTAAAATGGGAGGGACTTTATATGTGTTTTCTGGGGAAACCGGGTAGAAATCATGCTCCTAGGATTGTTGTGATTATATATGCATTATAAACCATGCTTGTAAGATTGTTTTTGTGAATTAGAAAACATGCTTATAGGCACATCATATCATTTGTCCTAAACTTCTTCTTTCTAAAGTTCTGTATACTCATGTCTGCTTAGAAATCATATCACTAGGTTGTTATTAATTCTGCCTAAAATCATAATCATTCTTTTATGTGCATTACAAACCATGCATTAGGACTTTTATTGCACTCACATAAATACCATGCCTATATCGCATAGAATCAATAGCAACCATGTCTTTAAGGTTAAGTTTAAAGGCAGTCCCAACACCTAGATATCATGTTACAGAGATAAGTGTGTATAAAATCAGTTATGTAATGTTCAACACCTAGACATCATGCCTATAGGACATAACCAACTCAAATTGCCTGTTTAAAATTGCTTTTTGGTATATAATCGAAACCTTGCAATTGGTAAAACTGTGCTTTGTTTAATTATTTGTGAACTGGCCAGATTCAGAAAGTCCTAAAATCAGTAGGCAAACTGATTAAGTTTCTATCACTTCGCCTTAACACAATGTTGCATATTCTCTGCTTGTCATGCTCACCTAGATATCCTATTCTAGGAATTTTTTGAAACATCTGAAATCTTGTTGTTTGATACGTGCTAATTATGTATTTATTTGTGAAGGTAAACATGAGACCCTTAATTGTTCTTTACTTGACAGTCCTATATATTCTTTGGTGTCGCTTAAATTTTCTCCTTTAAGCACCTCAGGAAAGTCTCGAACTGCCTAAATTATAGGTCCTAAACACCTCCAGGGCCATAAGGAAGAGACACGTAATGCACGCATAGAATTCATCTAATTAAAACCGCTTGTAACCGCTAAGGGGAGGGTAATTGGGTAGTAAAGGATATGATGACATGTGCGTTAATGCCACATGTAGCACCTCTAGTTGAGGAAGGTTTACCGGGTATTGCACAAATGTGATCCTATAGGCTAATAAACCTAGGAACTCCCTTATTCTTGTTTTTAATAATCTCTATGTGCTTAAATTGTTTTATTTGCATAATGACTAATTCAAAAATGAGTTTGGTCAGAACCCACCGTTGTGGACCTCGAGGGGTGCCTAACACCTTCCCCTCAAGGTAAATTTCAAGCCCTTACCAAATCTCTGGTAACGGAAATCGGTTTATATGAGTTACTTGCATTAAGTGCCCTAATGCACCTTAAATCCATTATGTGGCGACTCTTCAATTTCCATACCCCTTTCCCAAAAGGAAACGAGTTGTACCAAAGCATGTCGAAACCCGATTTCACGAGAAAAAGGGGGCGCGACAAGCGGTACTAGTAATGACAAGAGTAGAAGGAAAGAACTCGATGAGATCGACGAACAAAGAGATATGGCATACATAAGGATGGTTGCCCAAAATCAGCATGCAGAACATTACTACAACAAGAAAGCAAAGTTCCGGCCGCTCAAAGTCGGGGATTACGTACTCAAAGACGAAACCCAAGCAAGCAGAGATCCATGAGAAGGAAAACTAGGAACAAACTAGGACGGTCCGTACAGAATTACAGCCAAAGCAAACAAGGGTTCGTTCAAACTAGAGACAATTGAAGGAAAACAATTACCAAACATTTGGAACATCAACCACCTCAAATACTTCAACTTCTAAAAGGAAGAAGCGCCCCTAAGTCGAACTCTTTTTCCCTCGCTTGAATTTTGTCCCATTAGGATTTTTTCATAGAGGTTTTCAACAAGGCGACGAAAGGGACACTTCGAGTTGAAGTATGCGAAGGAGGAACCACTTTATCTTTCATTGCCTGACTCCTCAATACTCTCCAAGTCGAACAATAAAGGGACTAGATATATTGAGACTGGAACTAAAATGCCAGCCAATGCCCAAAGTTTGTAACTTTCTACAATCATGTAATCAGAGCAACAACATCAAATTAATAGAAACTTATGTTTATCGAAATATCTTTAACAAAAGGTCAAGTTCGACCCATCTTGAACAACACCTATCGGCCCCCGATCACACCTTGATAAAAATTCAAGTTCGACCCAGGTCGAACAACACTTATCAGGCCCCAGCTGCATCAGCTCAAACAACACCTATCGACTCTCGGCCGCACCTTAACAAAAGGTAAAGTTTGACCCAGCTTGAACAACCCCTATCGGCCCTTGACCACAACTTAATAAAAGTTCAAGTTCAGCCCAGCTTGAACAACACTTATCGACCCCCGAATGCACCTTAACAAAAGGTTAAGTTTGACCCAGCTCGAACAAGACCTATCGGTCCTTGGTTGTACCTTAATAAAAGGCCAAGTTTGACCCAGCCTAAATAACACTTATCGACCCTCGGTCGCACCTTAACAAAATGTTAAGTTCAACCCAGCTCAAACAACACCTATCAGCCCTTGGTCGCACCTTAATAGAAGGTCAAGTTCGACCTAGTTCGAACAACACTTATCAGCCCACAGCCGCACCTTAATAAAAGGTTAAGTTCAACCCATCTCGAACAACACATATCAACCTTTGGACGCACCTTAAAATATGGTCAATTTCGACCCACCTCGAACAACACCTATCGGTCCTCGATCGCGAGTTAACAAAAGGTAAAATTCGACCAAGTTCGACCGAGACATACCGGACCTCGACCGCGATTTAACAAAAGGTCAAAATTCAACCAAGTTCGAACAACACCTACCAGCCTCAGCTGCGATTTAACAAAAGATTAAAATTTGACCAAGTTCGAACAACATCTACCGGCCCTCTCACTCAGAATGAAGGGTTAGTTCGCCAATTCAAGGATTCTACCTTCCTCCAAGCCTCTGACTGAGCAGATTCTACTTTATCAAGCTCCTCCTGCTTCTCGACGACCACGCCTCTAAGAGCCTCCACCTTGAACTGGAACTCTTCAAGTTGACCTCGCAGCTGGACCACTTGGTCTTGGAAATTACTACATTGGACCTCTACACCCCTCCTCTTTTCTCCTCAACGTCCCTTCAAGGACTCAACCTTTCTCCACACCCTGCACCAGATCCTCATCCCTTTTCTTTAAGTCCTTCCTCAGGATCCGCATATCGCCGCCTTCGCGAAGCTGACAGTGAAGCTCCCAATACTTTCTAAGGCACATTGTTACTTGTCTTTCAGCTTCATGTAAATTTCTTTACGTCTCCTCTCCCATCGAGCACTCTCAACCTCTAGAATAATAGTCTACAAAACAAAGAAAAGGTGTTAGAACTTACAAAGAAACTCAGGCATAATGAAAAGAACAGTTGATAGTCGTACTTACCCTGAGATCAAGACCAATAATATTATTCGACAGAGTATTGTCGTTTTTCGTCTCGAGGGTCGTACCCTCAATCTCAAAACAAAGAGGACCAAGGAAAGGGGTTACTCCATCGGTATTTACAAGTAGACTATGATCCATTGGGATCGTAGTAGTCCTGGATCCCCCTTCAAACCTCACCTCGAGTTGAGTAAGTGCCTCATTCATATCCTCAACTCGTCTAGATCCATATAAGAATTAGACCTGTGCTCCTCAAAACAGTCTTCCCTCTGTCACCAGTAGACGAGGGGACATCCATTGCAACCCTAGATGATGAAGCCTCTTCTTGCCTCGGAAGGGCGAGACCTTATTAGGTATCCTCCCTTCGACCGTCTCCCTCACAGGACGCATCGATGCATCAACACTCATCTCCTACAGGTGTAGGGCCTCGGAGTCTATCTCAGTTCCCTCTCCAACATGCATTACAAATGTCACTCAAAGAGCGAAGTCACCCTCCTCCAAATCGAAAGTTGTCGGGATTTCTCCTCCGGCATATACGACTCTCCTCTTATGGGGCATTAGACCACCATCTTCAATGGAGATATCATCGTCCTCATCAACTAGTGAAAAGAGGTTACGAGCGAAAACAGCGGATGAAACGGATGCAGGCTCTTGGATTGCGATAATCGAGGGAGGGTCGGTACAGAAGGGGTAGTAGTTGCAATAGGGGTAATAGCCGAAGGTGCATCAGCCTTCCTCCGAAAGGATGGCACTGGTGCCTTGCTCCTTCAAGAAGACCCCTAGCCTAGGAAAAAGAAAAGAGTTAAAGTTAGTCAAATGAATCGGCATACAATGGAAAATGAAACGACCACGACCAACAGAAAGAGTTACCTGTCGAAGGAAGATCCGGCTTGAACTTCTTAATGAAACTCGACTAGTCACGGATTCCTACGATGTAGGGGAGGATTTGCTCGACCCAGTCAGAAATGCGTATGATTAGAAGGGGAGGTTTATTGTTGGATACAAGAAAAGGAAAATACTTCAACTTATTCCGAATCAAGTAAAAGAATGCAAATAAAAATCAGACACTTACGTGTGTAATTCCAAGCCTTGGGAAAGCCATCGACGTTAGACACCACGTCCTGGCTCATGAGGTAGAAGAAATTGAGCTAGAACTGGACACTGACCTTATCGTCCGTCTTCACCACCAAGAATTTGCCTCCAAGATGGCGAAGATTCAACATCGTTCCCCTATAGAAGCTAGGGGTGAAGAGAAGTACCAAGTGTTGTAGTGTCAGTTCGACCCCAACAAACTCTACAAATTTGGTCAGCTTCTAATGATCTTGTAGAAGTATGGCGCAAGCTGAGCAGGACAGACACCATAGTGACAGCAGATTCCTCCATCAACAGAAGGAGAGGGAAAGAATAGCTTATAAGAAAGGGACAGGCTTATAGAGAACAGTATATGAGGCGATGAAACCGTACCACATCCCCACCATCCGGGATCAGTTCGACGTGATTTGGGAGGCCGAACTTGTCCTGAAGTTCCGCCAATTCTTTAGTCGTCATTGTCGATAAGAAAATCCCAGGTGCAGTGTCCAAATATCGGGTGAGATCAGACCTAACATCGGGGGGATTATTTCCTCCACTGACAGGAATGCTTCATCCTCAACAATGGCAGAAACACCCTGCCCATGGGAAGGAAACACAACTGCCAATGGAGCAACGCGGCTGCCTTCACCAGCGTCTGAGGGTAAGTTGGACATGATGCAAAGTGATAAAGAAGAATAACAAACGGGAAAGAATGGGGAATATGTAGGGAAACAAAACAAGGAAAGGAAGTTCAGAGAAGAAAAATGCAGAGTAGAAGGTTGGTGCTCTGAAAAGTTAGATGAAACAAACTTCAAATCCAAGTTCAAGAACCTCTATTTATAGAGATCATGGCACTAGACCCGAAAACGGCTCGTCGTAATTGGCATCAGAATCGAAATGGCATATTTAATCAAGGGTCACGCACGAATTGAAGCAACATATTGGGAATATGCTTCATAATGACGCATGATGTCATGACGTTATTCTAACCCTTGGACATGATGACTCCAACAAATTGCCTGGGAAACCTGAGGTATTTGAAACATGCGGCCCATAGAGGGCCACGTTGCCTGTTCGACATGACGTTTACGACTCTTGAAGCTTACTCAATAAATTTGAACGAAAACAACATTATCTGCCCATTAAGCTCATCTACGAGGACGACCTCAATAAGCGGAGGGACTAACTGTATGAGTCAAAAATTATCTCTAATATGATCGAACCATGTTAACAATAAGGAGGCACTCACAGACTGCCACGTGCCATCAGTATAACATCAACGAAGACCTGCCCAAGGTCGAAGTAGTCCTTGAAGAGATGAAGGGTACGCTCGAAGAGTCAACGAAGATCAAGGTTGAGAAGTCATCATAGATCGAGGTCGAGCATCTTAGATAGAGTTATAATGGTTAGCTTTAGGATAGGACACTAAAGAGAACATTCCAGTGGATATTCTCTATGCATGCACTATTAGGAGTTTTATGAATATGATCTCTATAAATAGAAAGATATACAATGATAGGGGATATGAGATATTCACTTGTAAGAAAACACATTGATAGAATCTGTCCATATTACAAGCATACGAAAATAATTGTTTTACTAAGATTCTTGTTCAATTTTTTCACTTGATCCAAGAACAACTTGAGTGTTCAAAGGCTCATCATTCATACATTATTGTGAGAAAGAATATCCACAGATCTCACCCATTTTTGGGTGACTCATAGATTTTTATTTACTTAAATGTCATTCATTTCTACTTATTATTATTTAATGCTATCTTCCACCTTTTCGGATCATTGAATACTGTTATTATTGCTCACATTTATTGCCATTCGATCAGATATACATACTATCTGTCATAAAATCGATAATCTTATTTTTTGAATATTAATATTAGATAAGATTGACTCTATTTTATCTAACTTTAATTGGTTGAACCCAGATCTAAATTTTTGGGTCAAACACTTGGCACAAAGAAGAAAATATCATACTATATTAAGAGTATATTTGGACCGTTTTTGTCCAACAACTAGTTTCAGAGCCTAAGTTTGACGGGACGAGTATGATGATGATAGCATGACGGTGCGGGGCGCGGTTTGCTTACCCTTACGAGCTTGGAGATGCCCCCAGAAAAACAAGCTAGTTGCATGCATCGGTTGCCATAAATACTCTAACAATGTGGACGACACAGTGAATCTCGAAAGTTGACATATGGATCACGGTGATATGCCACGTGGAACTTAGCTCGAGGGGGAGATTGTTGGGCGTGCACGACATGTGTAGCACATAGTGAATCTCAGAAATAGACTCGTGGATTGTGGTAGTGGGCCACGTGAAACTTAGTTCGAAGGGGAGATTGTTGGGTGCACGAACAAAGCCTTAGATAGGAAGCCGAAAAGATTGAGAGTCTACATATAAGATATATGGATCTCTTAATATTGTGAGATATTTTGGGAAAAATATGATACATTAACCCAAAACTAACAATATCACACTATGTTAAAATTATTTTTAAGTTGTTTTAGCTCAACATTTTTAAATCGAGGTCTGATCCAGCCTTAACGTATTCTCGCCGATTCCATCAAGTATATACTTCCACCAACATATGTATTGAATAATTGCATACTAGAATTTAAAAAGATAAAGAAGAAATCATTTAGTATATTTCTTTTATCTTCACTAGGATTTGAATGTAATTTTTCGTGATCCCAAGTTCCAAGCTATTAAGTGATATCAAAGATGAATTCATAATTTAACTTTTATGGGTTCGACTTTCTACTTAATTAATTTCACCGTTAAAAATATGATTTAAAATTTAAATTTATTGGAATTTTATATATTAATATATCGCGACAAATTTTTTATTTTAGATGAGTTCATAGCCAAAAAGGCTATATTCCCCGTAAAAGGTAAATAGAAGTTGAAGAGAATAATGTGTGGATCAAATGAGTGCGTAAGAATGTTTAGCTATTTAGAGAAATAGGTCAGAATCCCTACCAGTTATCAGGATCTCTTGGATACTTGTATGTGTGATCAACAAGCTAAAAGTATGGTGCTAGATAGAAACTGAACTATCAAATTTAAGAGGACATGACCCATCGACAAGACATTGATGTAAATAATAATATTGAAATTTCTAACATTATTACATGAACTTTTGGATTAGATTGTTTTCTCTCCTCTTACATTCATCTTTCTCTAATAGAGTACATCCGGTGATAAAGAAACTAGGTTATTAAAGGGTCGCGGTAGACAAAGTATTATGCATTTTATATAGAGTTTAAGAAAAGGTCGTATCGCGGTAAATGTAATATAAAACTTTAACGCAAGTATTAATGGTTGATTCTAAAGATCAAATATAATTACTTTATCGTTGCTTTAACGCTAGCTCCGCTTCAAAAAACCAAGGTTACCATAAAAGGTAATATCAAGTCGTTTGTAGCTTCCTAACTAGGTTTTATAAAGGCCACAACTTGCAATCGATCGCAATAGAATAATAGGAAAATGGTCAAATTTAATGAGAGAAAATTTTCCTCTCATTAAATTTTTGCTCTCTCCCGACATTAGGAAAAAGATTTATATTTGCCGTTGATCCATAACAAAGTTAAAATCCGAGAGTAATTTTAAATTACAATGAAAAGTTGAGATTGCTTGACCCAAAAATTTAGATTTAGGTTCAACCAATTAAATTTAAATAAAATAGTCAATTTTAGATAATATTAATATCCAAACGATAAGGTTGTTGGTTTTATGGCAGATAATATGTATATTTGATCAAATGGTAATAAATGTGAGCAATAATAACAATACTGAATGATCAAAAAAAGTGGAAGATAGCATTAAATAATAACAAGTAACAATTAATGATGTTTAAGTAAATAAATTTTGGGGTGGGAACTGTGGATATTCTTTCCGACAATGATAAATAATTGATGAGTCTTTGAACACTCAGATTGTTATTGGATCCGGTGAAAAAGTTAGACAAGGATCTTGATAAAAAGGTTATTTTCATGTGCTTGATATGACCAGATTCTCTCTATAAAGTCGGTGTGTTTTCTTACAAGTGAACATCTCATGTCCCTATCATTGTGTCTCTTTCTATTTATTGAGAATATACTCCTAATAGTACATGTACAGAGAATATCCATTAGAATATTCTCTTTTTGTTTTTTCTTAAAACTAATCATTATAACCCTGTCTAAGATGCCCGACCTCGACCTTAATCTACGACGACGTCACGACATTGATCTTTGCTGACTCATCGACCGCACCTTTGATCGCCTCAAGGCCACTTCGACCTGGGACAGATCTTTGTTAAAATCTTACTGACAATACGCGGCGGCCGATGAAGGCTATCATGATACTGACATGACCTGCCTCATTTATAAACGACAAAATAGTCCGGTAGACACTTGTAATTATTTGTGCTTGTCATTGCGGTTCCTATACTCTATTGTTTGTCAAGTGAACATCTATACTTGTTGAAACATGTTACTTTAAATCCCTCCGACCTTGGGGTCGGTAAAACGCCTGATGGTAATATTCACGTCAGATAAAATATGTCACATCATTTTTATTTTTACAAAGTCTGTTCTTTAATTTTGTAAAAAAGCTACTTTTTTAAAAAAGAAACTCAAATTGACCCATCTCTAATAAATTCTACTACAGCTTCAAAACCGAATTTACCGTATCTCAAATTCATTCCTCATCATCTTGTTCGATGCGAAACAATTGTTCAAAACCCAGATTTTCACTCCCCAGGAGGCCGTAGTTTACTTGACAGACGATTGAATATAAGGTTCGGGATGACAAACGCGAATAATTAGAAAGGTTTATTAGGCTATTCTATCTTTAGAAATTGATAAAAGTTTAATGAATACATCAAAAGTTCAATCGATACTAGTAAAATTAATATATTTCGAATAATATAATAGTGAATTTCAATCCTTTTCCTTAGAAAAATAATATATACCAGCATAAAAATGTATTGGTCACTTCCGCAAGAACAGACGTATTTTTTTATGTCTATATGCGCTGCCGCTATGGATTTTTGTAGGGGAAAATAGGGACAAGAAAAAAGAAATCTAAGGCTTATTTTCCAAGAAAAACCCCTTTCTCATTATCATCATTACCCTAGAAACTATCATCCCTCAGTCACACAGAAGTCCTATCAACTAGATAACGGCATAGATTTTACATCAAATCATATTAGCGATTAAGTCATAATTTGTAGTGAGAATAACTTTTTAAGTTATTATTACGATATAGTATTAGCCTATTACACCATCTCCAACCTTCCCTCATTCTCCTATCCTTCTCTTATTTTTATCCCCAAAATAGAGATGAATAGTGTTGCTCTTTTATTATTTTATTTATTATTTAATTTTTTTAATTTATCTCTTTATATATACATAATTATATTATGTAATATTTTTATAATATTAATTTTATATCTTAATTTTGGCGTATTATTTTGATAATTAATTTTCGTGCATTTATTATTTTTATATAAAATTTTAAGTTAATTTTATTATAAGTTATAATTGTACAAAAAATATATAATCATCTAAAAAAATGAATGGTGCAAATATAAAATATTAGATGTTGCTAAAACTAAAATGTGTGAATATAAAATATTAGATGTTGCTAACATTGAAAAGTAAAAATTGAAAATACATCAAATGAAAATACATTAAAATTGGAAATACATGAAAATTGAAAATACATTAAATTAAAATATAGAAAAATTGAAACTACGGTAAATAGCATAATAACTTAGTAGGGAGGTATATCGTTTCCATGTACACCAAAATCATTATAGTATTGAGTGAATGAGATCGAGGATTGTTGTGGTTGTGACTGTGGATATTGTTGACTTCTTTTATACATTTTTCGTTGATGTTCTTGTCGCAATATATGGAAATCAACGATTTCAAGACTTTTTAGCTCGACATAGAAGAATTAAGGACAAAGATGCTCATTTTGCACTTGGTAATGCATTAATAGATCATTTATGAGAGAATAATAGAGGTTGAAGTTAAATACTTATATTAGTTATGCATCATATTTGATATTATCCATTGTATAAGTAATGCATAGAAAATAATGACATTAGTAATACCAATGCTATTAATGCATGGATTAATATGGTTAAAGACAAATTTTTTCTTAAAGTCCTTAAAGCTAGAGAATATGGAGGACATTTTCGTAAATAACTATTTTTCTTAAAAATTATGCAATGCATTATAGTTTTTAATACATCATACCAAAAAGTAAAAAAGAAATAATATATGCATAACTAATGTTTGCATTACTAACTCATGCATTACTAATACATCTTATTCCGCATTATTTTTATACACCATACCAAACCACCCCTTAGTGTGTTAAGTCATCATTTATTAAAGATAGTGAAATACCCTTTTTGAAAATAATAGTGACTCCAAAATTGATATGCACGGAGAATCCGATTGAGGAATTCTATTGATGCAGAGAAGGCATGTTAGGCTTCTCGTGAGTTCTCGTGGTTTTAACATGATCACTTTATTAACAAATTATATGCAAGTAGCACACAAAATTGACTTTAAGGCTTTTCTCGTAATAATGAAAAATACTTAAAAATAACCTTATCATGTGCTCCTCCATTTTGTATGCCTTGATTTATTGCAAGTACTTCGAGCATACTCGCGCAAACCATTCTTCTTTACGGCATAATCTCTCTCCAGGAAGGGTAATTTGAGCCAAAACTCATTTGATCCATCCAATTTGTTCAAGTTTAGATTGGTTATTGACCCGTACATTTGTTGAGCTCAACCCATCTTATCCTATGCAAAGTTGGACTGATTTGTTACCCAAATCGATGCATGAGTAAAATTTTAAAAATATATCTTTTAAATATTTTTTTTGATATGTTATATAAGACCATAACATATTATATATATTATCAGAAAAAGTCCAATTTGATAATTAACCAATTCATATGAAAGCAACACACATTAATTATAGTTTGGTAAGAGTTAGGCGACTTGGCCTATAATCAAATTATAGCTAATTGAGCCGTCCAAATCTCAGCCCAAATTACTTTTGGACATATCATTAACTTGCACATTCATTAATGTAAAAATAGCACGGGCTAACCAGTTTTCGGACTGGCCATTCAAAAATAGCCATCGTTTGCTAAGTCATTGAAAAATAATCACTATTTTGCTGCAATAGAGATCGGTCCAACATAATATACGTAAGTTTGGTGCACATGTGTATGAACTTCTAGCATATTATGTTGGAACCTCAACACGCGGAAAGTTCCAGCATAATATAATGGAGATTCGAGCACCTATGTATGGACTTCTAGCATATTATGTTGGACGAGTATACTTTGCTGGAACACCAGTATAGTATACTTTCCGGATTTTAAATAATATTTTCGTTCAAATTTATCATTACATGAAAAGTGACTAAATTTCAATTACTTTTAAAATTGTAACTATTTTTAAACAATCACTTGTAATTCTGACTATTTTTAAATTTCTTCGTTCATTAACTCATCCATTTTAACCCTTTCCAAAATCACTCCAACCAACCTATTTAACACCCCTACCTCTCACTTCCAAAACACTCCGTCCAAGCATGCATTGTTGTTCCTAATATTTGCCTATCGCAAGACAAAATAAATATCAAGTGTTCCCTAGTTATTGTCGATTTTCTCCAAATCCAGGTCTTAGACATGCTTATAGGTTCCATTTCATTTTATATTTCCTGATTTCATTTATTTGAACCAATCCCAATTCTACACATGCAAACAAAACTGAAATATTACCAATTTATCAGTCCATAAGTAAATTAGTACACAATATAGTCAATTCATAAAATATTATGAATATTAATTACCTATTTGTAGCCAAAAAGTCAAAATTTTGGATTTTTTAGGTGGGTGTTGTTGGAATAGATTAAAAATATTTTAAGAATTTAAATCTCAGTTTTGGGATGATTTGGTAGAGTTTTGAGGAAGTTTGAATTGAAAATTCGAAGTAGAAGATGAACATGAAAAAAAATGATATGCGTATCATTTGTGTATCACATACATATCATATTTGTATCAAATGTCTATTATATGTATATCTATGTGTACTTGTGTGGATACATGCGTGATACATGTGTTGCAGAAGATTTTTTTTGAACTTGATTTTAACGACAAATTTTGATATCAAATCCGTCCAAATTACCTCCAATCTTCCTCAAATTTGTATATATTGACTCATATATATGTTTTCAATGAATTTCAATCATACCCATGAAAAAAGTTTTTTTGCTTAGATTATACATACAATATATATATATATACATATATATATATATATACATATATATATATATATATACATATATAT
>ML309848.1:0-20607 GCA_005239505.1 Nicotiana paniculata | reverse complement strand
CTTATCTCTTTATACCTTTGATAAATTTAAAATTATAATTTAGTAAAAAATATTACATTATTTAAATTTTTAATAAACTATAAAATTTGAAAACTAATCAAATAAGTATTACAACAGAAAGTAAGTACAAAGAGAGGGGGATAAAGATAATTTTATGATATTTATATTTTAAATTAATTCAAAAATAAAAGATAAATAAATAACAGTCAAAAAAAATTATCAATAGTACTAAGTACTTGCTAATTCAATAATAAAAATAAAAAGAATCAAATAATTTATTTGATTACTATATGATGTGTTCCTTTAATTTTATATAAACTGTGTTATATTTTTACACACTATACTAAATAGTAAAATACAACTAATATTTGTTAAGTTAATATAATATATTAAATCATAATTTTATAAGATTAATATTCTGTCAAATTATACGGCTTCTTGCAGTAGTTTAGATCAAATGCGGGGACGTAACATGGATATTCCTAAAATTTATGTTTGCCAAACAGTAGTTACATTCACTAGTTAGCGACGAGAAATTGGAGGTAAGCGGTTTTCTTAAGAAACAGACAATCAATTGCCCCTAATGACGGGAGTAGTTTATATGAACATTGACGGATGTTTGCAAAATGTTCGATCTATTTCCTCAACCAGTTGTCTTCGAAGAATTTCAAGTAATTTTTCCTTCTCTTTGTACTTTCCTGTTTGGGATTTTGGATAATGCTTGACAATGTTTCATTAATGATTCTTCCTTCGTTCCAATTTATGTAAGACTCTTCCTCAATTCTGGAATGTTCTAAGGACTCTTTCATACCATTTTCACCATTTATTGAATTTGAATGCATTCAAAATTTAAACTTTTATGTGATGTTATCTCTATCGAACTAACTCCTAATCACTATGTTAGTGTATTATAGACGTGTAATCTCGGTAGGCTGAGTTACTCGGTACTTGTGCTTGTGGGAGGTAGCGAGACCAGCGGAATAGTCGAGGTTCTCACAAGCTGGTTGGGATACAATCATTTTAAAGAACAAGAAAAAATTATAGACGTTTAATCAAACACCTTCATATATTAAATGAAATGGAGGGACTACTATTTTCTGAAATTTAATATTTGAATTCATTTAATTATTCAAATTTTAACTTTTTTTTGGAATCGTTGCTGTTGTAATAGAAAGTGGATTTAATGTCTTTGTGCCCTATAGTTTGGTGTCAAATAAAATGGGACGGAGGGTATTAATTATTTAAGTTGGAGCTTTCTTGTTGATATTTGTAAAGAAAGCTCTTATTGGAGCTGCTGCTAATTCTGCAAACTATAGTCAATAATGCTAGGTAAACTTATTCAAGTGTTTGTGACACAGAAAAATGGCAAAAGAGTTGATATGGGACAGAGCAGAAGACTCAAGAAAGAATACAGGGCGAGTTCTATCTTTGTATCAACGAATATTGAGGAGCCATAATTCCCCTACTTTGCAACAAGGGTTCAAAAGAATGGCTGAGATCTTTGCAATATTTAATGCTGGCCTCTAGGAGTGATCTCTCCGTACAATTTACGGTCATATTGGTGCTGCTGAATGCTCTTCTCCGTTTTAAGAGAGGTTAAATTCCTATACAAACTTCAGGATAACAATTATTTGAGCCATTCACGAATGATCATCTGACCAATTTCCTGTGAGTGCCAATGTTTCTAAATAGCTTTTTTGCATGTGATTATTTCCGACATGTACAATTATTTACTTTCATTTAGCTGAACTTGAATTGCACCTGATATACCATAAGATAAATAAAGAGACATCATACTGATGACAAAAGCAAGATATCTAACTTGCAGAAGGCAAAGGTAAGAATATAAATGCTGGCCATGAATCTTAAGATAAATGAAACAGACTGTTGGAAAAATATCCGGATTCTGTACCAAATAAATGTTAATAATCCATCAGCTGGAGCTGCAATTACGGAAGGAGTAAACGGGTTTGAGTAAAGCAAAGCGATGAATTGATTACCAAGTCATCTCTTTTCCAATAGAAACTTTGAATTCACCTACATCGCCACAGAATCTTCTCAAAATTTCAATTGTCCTCAGCTTAATTTTGTAGTTATCTGTCCTCTTGATTTAGAGATAAACATTAAGCACTTAAAATTTTCTTTTCACGAATTTGGATCCTCAAAATCGTTTTTTAATTATTTTACTTTTATATCGGATCCTCAAGATCATATTTATTCCTCTTTTACTTTTTATGTAAACAAATTGATGAAAAAATTAACTTCCTATTATGTTTTAACAAATAAAAGTTGTCCATCTGCTAGCAAAGAAAAGAAAGGGTAAAAAAGAGAGTTCAAACTCTGAGTCAATTAACAAACAAGAGACAATGTCAATTAAGTAAAATTAAAGAAACCAAGGGAGAGCGAGATAATTTAAAAAAAATTCTTATTGTGTCTACTTGAAATGAGTTCAATTCTAATATTACAATGTTAACAAACACGTAATGTCTGGACAAGTTTTGTAATGTGTCTTAAGAACAATTTGTTTTACCAATACAAAACTAAAAACATTTCTGTGACACATTTCCCTGTTGAATACTAGTGAAAGTCAGAATTAGGTAGAAGTGTAAATATAGATTCTATAGGTGAAGCAAGTGTTATGTCATTAAAAAAAAGGGAGGTCAGTATAGTTTAAGAAAAAGGAAAAAAAAAAAAAAGAGATAAACTACAAACACCAGATTCTCAAAATCCTCCTCCTTGTTTCCTTTAAATTCCTCAGGTTCAGAACTCTTCCTGGAAATCACTCTGATCAGTCACCTCAGAGCCTACCTTTTGCTGACACATCTTTTCTAGCAGGTTCTCTCGAAGCCCTTCCTCCCCCGTGGAAACTAGCAAGTTTTGGAGTGTTATTGATCAATTTGGCATTTCATTTTCTTGTTCGCTCATTTACATCATCTCTATTCAAGTTCTATGTGATTTTCCTGGGAACTTGTGAAGGAATTTTTTAATGTACATTTTATATCCATCTCAGCGGAGATTCTAGATCGTAAGATATTATGACCTATAACAAAATTACCAAATAGGTAAATTCTTTGGTTTGGAAGGAGAATGAGTTTGCGATTTGCTAGTTCTCCTAAAACATAAAATTCTATGCTTGGGATAGACTTAGCTTTCTCAGATCATACCTTAGTATATAGGAAGCCTTGATAGAATGCTGGATGGCCTTATAGTGAATGTTAAGGCTTAATACATTAGTAATACCAAAAAAGGATTATCAGAATAAGATTCTTCTCAAGTTGGGCTGCTTTTAGGGATAAGTTGTTAGAAAATTTTCTTTTACAAGAATATTGATTTATTAGACTGGTATAACTGAATAAACTTGTTTTCAAGCTGTAGTATTTGAAATTTGAAAGTTTTTTGGCGCAGCAGGTTAACAAAGAAAATGACTTTGATAATGGAAGAGCACTAAGAGCATACTGCCTCCTCTCTGCTTCTTAGTTAGTCTGGTTAAACAAGAAAATGAATTCCTTTTGAGTCATATTGCTGGTCTGTACTGGTAAGTATTATAGTTAATTTGCTTTGGATGAAGTAACATAAATAAGTCTTGAACTTAGCTTTGAACATGGAGAATTTATCTAATCGTATTGATAGCTTTGGAGAAGTGGTGGAAACTTGATGTAGTTGGAAATAATTAAAAACTGAAGGGCTTTCCATGCTTTAGTTCCTGTTCTTCTGCGTCTGTCTAAGTCTGCAGTAATTATATGGATGCTTCTTATTGAGGATGAGATTAGTTGAATGCCGACTTTAAAGTTTGCAGCAGAGATCAGTTGTTTTCTTCAATGAGCACTAATTTTATCCTGACATTGATATAATTTTTTAGTTTTCGCTGAGTTTGAGAACCTCTAGAGTTAGAAAAGCCAAATTATTGGGTATTGAAATGAAGCTGCTGTAAAAAGATTCATAAAGCCAACCCCAACCAGTCTGGGATTGTGGCATAGTTCTTGAAGTTGGTATGGATGATATTGGTTTCACATGATTTTATCATTGTTCTACTTGTGCTGGATCCTCAGCTTTAGTTTCTTTTGCTTTGCAATTTTGCAGGTTGTTTGAGTTTCTTCCCTTCTCCTTTTTCTTTTATGGTTCTTTCTTTTTTTGTCTGGTGGGATGTTCGATTCTCAATAAGATATTGCCTGTAAAATGAACCGGAAAATTTTGTGAACAAAGGTTAGAGTTTGCATTTAGTTCCTGGGGAAAGCAGTGCGCAAGAGTTTGAATCTTATCTCTCTGAAGATTGAAAAGTTCCCACTTCATGAGTTGTGGGATCCATTCTTTGCGAAGATTCCCTGAGTTGTGCATATTTTCCTGTTCTTTAGATTTCCCACTATATTTTCTCTTTTAGGTACTCTTAGACAGTTATTCAATAAACTATTAGGTGTTTTCCTTCAGAAAGACATCCTGATTTCTGAGTTTAGTTGTAGGACATTTTTGACTTGTTAAACTTTTTTCTCTCTCTATTCCCCCNAAAAAAAAAAAAAAAAAAAAAAGAAAAGAAAAGAATAATAGATAATAGCTGCACATTTTTTGTTGCAAAATCCAGGTTTCTCATAGCTAACGCTGAGATCATAATCCTCCTTTTTATTCTTTTTCTGTAGTAGGTCAATTTTCTGTTTGAAAGGTTTGCTGTGAAAATGGATGCTTTTCACTTTGATGACATTATCAAGGTTCATAAGGTGAATTTTGATGGCAAAAAGTATGACAAAGGTACTAACTCTTCGACTACTCCATACAATCCTTGTACTGTTCGCAGTGGGAAACAGGTGGTGCTAGGATGATTGTTGGTCTCCAAGCACACCCTCTGTGTCTATATTGTTTCATTCTTCTCCTAGATGTCATTTTTATTTTTGCCTTGGTTAAGGGTAAGATGCTGAGAGTAATGGGGAAGGGTGCGATGTCTCCTACTAGATATGCTGCACTACAAGTTGGGCTAGGACAGAGGCATCCTCTGAGATCTGTTGGATTATTATAAGGTTTTGTTTTTCGAAGTTTACTAGATAATTCTCAGCCGGAAGTATCATATGCCATGCTTTGACATGCCAGGACCAAATATATATATTTGACTAAAATTGCTAAAAAAATTTTGGTACTTTATGGTGAATTGAGTTCATTTAGGTGCCATTTAGGCTCATTGTTAAACTGTGGACACTCTTAATGCATGCGGCATGACCAATAGATGTGTTGGCGACAAAGATTTTCAGTATGATGAGAAAATCTAATGATCTTATAGCTTTGTGATGTACTTTATTTGAAGGGATTTAGATGAAAAGAAGCATACGATGAAAATGTCAAGTATATTTTATATCAAAAACTTTTTGACATAAGAATTGTAAAATTCCAAAAAAAGGTGAATTTTTTTTTCAAGTGAAAATGGTATTTGAAATTTAGAGTTGTGTTTGGACATGAATATAATTTTGGGTTGTTTTTGAAGTTTTGTGAGTGATTTGAGTGAATTTTGAAAAGCAACTTTTTGGAGTTTTTCAAATTTTCGAAAATTTTCAAAATGCATCTTCAAGTGAAAAATTGGAAATTTTCTGAACAAACACTGATTTCGGAACAAAGTGAATTTTTTTTGAGAAAAAGGGAAAAATTTCTTATGTCCAAACGGGCTCTTAGATGAAAAGAAGCATACAATGAAAATGTCAAGTATATTTTATATCAAAAACTTTTTCATGCTTTTAGTAGTTTTTGAAGGGATAAATGCAATGGCAATGGAATTTTATTACCGACGCAATAACCAATTTTTTTTTTTAAAACCATGAGCTGACAAACCTCCTTCATTCTTCTCTCATGTATTCCTTTTCCCGTGTCTTTTGGCCACAGTAAGAGTTTGGAGTTTGAAATCTGGAATTATTGATGAAAATTTTTGCTTGCTCATAATCTATTGATCTTATTTAGTGGATGACTATCATGGCTTCCAGGGTCTAATGCTGGTATCATATTAAAATTTTACATTCTTTTTGAGTAAACAGAAAATGTTGATGTTGGTGAGTAGTTGAGTACTATGATAGAAACCTGGTGCATGTCTGGTAGTGACTGAATCTCGTAACTCCTTTCCAAGGACAAGAATGACATATCAGTTTGTGTGTTTTCTGATAAAAGAAGATAGCTTTTAGGAACAGGAAGAGAAGTAGAAAAATGGTTTTTTAAATGTATAAAGTTTCTAATGCATAATGTACAATACTAAATCTCAAGGCGATGCTTTCTGAATTATATAAATGATTAAGTAGATTAATCTATAGTTAGAAGAAAAGGTTATCTAGTTCGGACTTTTGCAGACAAAAATCAGGATGATCCATAATTTTTTGGTTTCTATGTGAACTTCTTTCTCCAAATCCACATTCGTTGGCTGTTTTTTTAGACTTAAATATGATGTGGTTCTAGATTCCTAGAGTGATGTGTCTCAATATAGAGGAGTGTTAGATGTGCTTTTTGCTGTCTAGAGTACATTTCTTCTGATTTATTTTGGGGGTGCATTAGGATTTTGGTAAGGTGATGATCAGCTGTTGCATTTCTATGTAATTGGTCCTTTAACTGAAGCTTCTCAATTTCTTCAGTTTCTCGCATAGAAGCAGAAAGTCAAGATGGAAACACATTTTGTCAGCTAGTGATCATCCGAGAGTTATATTCTGTTCATCCGAATGAATTGTATAGGATGGTTATTTCAGAGGTAGACAAAGACAATCCTGATGAGTCGGATTTTGCCGGCTATCTTCCTGAGGTATCTGTCCGATTTACTTATTGAGATGCATATGCATCTTTTTCTTTAATTATCTTGCAAAGTGTCATCTGATGGCCAAGAAAATTTTGGGTATATGCTCTATGAATCTTNGGGGGGGGGGGGGGGGGGGGGGGAACTTGTCCTCATCTGAAGAGTCCTAATATGCTCTATGATTTGTTAATCTCTAACCTTTTATATTATGATCTCAGCACACAAATTGCTTGCTGAGTTCATATATATCTTTGGCGATGAATTCATAATTTTGACCTGTACGTTCCTTTTACTTCCCTTTTGTTCAATGGTCTCAAAAGTTAAGATTGAAGCAGCTTTTGATTATAAAGCCATGTGGTCGGTTTTCATTTTCTTGACTTCTTGGAGTGGAGACAAATATCCTTATTTCCTTATTAACCGTTCAAGAAAATGTTGGAAGCATGTTTGCGGTGTATATCTATTTTTATTACTTCAAGGCTTTCGATAATTTTAAAGTGTAGTTCAGGGCGGCCCTTCCCTGAAGCAAGTAAAGCAACTGCTTTAGGCCCCAGATTTGAGGGGGCCTCATTTTTTGTTACACCTGATAGACTATATATAAGTTTAAAAAGAAAGTTATACGTAGTGGAAATGTTTGATTTCTTACTTTAACAAACAAGAGAAGAAGGATTTGTAATTGCTATGATTTCTGCCAAGGAAATTGCATTTGAAATGAATATTATATCTGAATTTCTAAGAAGAACCATTTGATGAGAATGTTGAAAATGAAATCTCAAATCTCTCGAAAAATCTTTTAGAGTTGATTACTTCTATACATAGTAGACAAGGCTATTTTTCACTTCATAATAGATTTGAACAATGAGGCATATGAAAATATTTTTGGTGCACTATTTACCAATAAAAACCTGAGATCACTAGATGATAGAAATTTAAAAAATATTGCCTTAATCTTGAATGTTCCTTAAAGCATAATAAATAGTCCTATATTGATGGTTTAGATTTATTTTTTGAATTAAAGTGTTAAGAAAAATAGTACAATTAGAATATAACAATTTATTTGATATACTTAATCAAATAAGAAGATTTGATTCTTTTCCAAATGTCAATTTTGCTTATAGAATAATGTAATAACTCATGTTATCATTGCTTTAGCAGAAAGAAGTTTTTCAAAATTAAAATTGATAAAATCTTACCTAAAATCAATAATGTCTCATGATAGGTTAAATGGATTAGCTATATTGTCAATTGGGAAAGACTTATTAGGAGAAGTTGATTATAAAAAAATTATTAATAACTTTGCATCTAAAAAAGCTTTAAAAATAAACTTTAAATAAAAATAATATTTAAAAAAAAAAAAAAAGTTAAGGTCCTTCGTAAAGTTTGACTTTAGGCCACAAAATTCGTCGGGCTGTCCCTGGTGTAGTTTAGAGTTGTGTAGATTGCCTAAACTTACTTAATGCCTTTTTACTTTCTTCAATTGTAGGGAAAGCAGAAATCACCTGCCGACCAATTCGAATTCATCATGCAAGGGAAAGTGTATAATGTCTCAACAGATACATCAGGATCTGACACTAAAGCGTATGTA
Organism: Nicotiana paniculata; assembly: GCA_005239505.1. Lineage (NCBI taxonomy): Eukaryota > Viridiplantae > Streptophyta > Magnoliopsida > Solanales > Solanaceae > Nicotiana > Nicotiana paniculata. The sequence continues at coordinate 12,280 of ML309848.1, read as the reverse complement.
GTATATTCTACTTGTCCCACTTCTTCATAACTTGTATGAAATTGCTTGCTAGTTTCGACTTTCAAGATGTTTTGTGGATTGAAGAAATAAGAGCCAAGAAACATAAGAGGGATTGACAGATGCATTACCTTCTTTGTTTCTATACATTTTTTCATCATGTCTATTTTCTTCTGTTCTTAAAATATGAGAGTAATTTGCCATTTATCTGTCTTATCCTATTGTCACTGAAAAAACAACTCCAAACCTTGTCCTTTGTTCAATTATCTGGTAAACTGAAAGCTCCCGGTGGATCCAGTTGTTGTTTAAAGGATGTTAATGGTACATTTTCTCAAAGGTTAAGCTTGTCATAGCATCATTATTGCTCCGCATATTCTCAAAGGTTAAGCTTAGAGATCCAAATCCTTAGACGGTCTATTAATAATTTGTATCTTCTCTCTTGTGTCCAGAGTGGTTCGTATCTCCTTTGGTGGACTTCAGTTTATGCTGAAAAGTGACCCAGCCAAGTTGCAAAGGTTTAAGCGGGGTCAGAGGGTCCTCCTTATGATGGCGAAGCTGTGAAAGCGGTCGTGCTGCTGCAGAGGGAACCTCAAGTGCAGTGAGTTTCAGCCTAAACAGAAGAAGAAAACATGGAGTGCAATTTCATGCCAAGTGAAGAGACATTCATTTTATTATGTTGGGAGTAGATGGGCTGTTTTAGAGACCCTTCTAGCCAGAATTACGCTTATTCCGTTGATTATATTACTTGTTTCTCCATTTGAAAATAAAGCTAAAACCTTTATTTTTGACTCGAAACAAATCATGTTGATTTAAATTCTGCATCTTCAAGGAAGCAAAGTGAGAATCCAGAGTAGGTTTGCCATTGCACAAATTTCAGATTAGCCATTTTGAATGAACTCTTAAACAAAAACAATCAAATATTATGAACTGAAAGAGGGACTTTTTGACAAGTAGTCCCTTTATCTCGGGTTGTTTGATATATTTTTTGTTTTAGTTCGTGATCTCTTTCCTCGAATTGTATACTTTTTCAGTTTCAAACTTCAAGTTAATACATAACAATACTACTATCATTATTTTGAATTTGATCTGGCATTCTTAATATTACTTGTATAGTTGTATCTACCACATTCAAATGTAATGAGCTATTCAATTTTTTTTTCTCCTAAAAGTCAAAGCAAATATTGGATGAAAATTGCAATATTTTTGGATAAATAGATTCTAAAGGGTAAATTCTTTTTATATTTGAGTCGATCAACCAAATAGGTTGAATGAAGAGTTGGAAATTTAACTTGGAATGACAGTTGGAGAGTAATGAATAATAAAACTTTTACTTTCCTTTTAGATGCACCTTCAATTATCGTTTATAGTTTTGAGGATCTCAGTCCCACTAATTTTGTTGTAAGTTATAAATTGTGTTAATGTAATACTTTGTTCTAACACTATTCACCACCCTATCTAATGTATTTTATTGTTCAAAAATATATTTGTTGCAGATCTGCAACAACGAAACCGTTAGCCTCGGGAAAAATATATTTAAATATATACACTGGGGATTCATTAAATAATTTATCTGGCCCCCTTAGTAAGTGCTTGAGCAAGCTACAAAACCAACGCATCTGCTTTGCTTTTATTTACTAAGGGGGCACGTATATTATTTAATGAGTCCCCAGTGTATATATAAAATATATTTTGGTCAACTGGTTTTTTATTTTATTTTTTTGAATTCTTTAATACTAGTACACAATAGTTAACCTGAAGTCTTTATCGCCAAAAAACCTTAACTTTTATCCTTTTCCAAACTAAAAAACAAAACCAACGCCTCCACCCCTTTGCTAAAAAACAACCCCTTTTTCAGTTAACCCTTTTCCGCTTCTGTTCGACCTCAAATCCGGCAACCAGCAGTCCGAATAGGCAGCGGCTATTGGATCGACGCTCTTCTTCAACTGAAATAGTAAGTTTCTTTGATTAAAATCTTGATTTTATTTGAGTAAGTTTTTTTCTTTTTCTTTTTTGAAAATATTAACTTAGCAAAGTAATTTGGTATCAAAATTTTGCTTTTTCTTCGGAGGCAGACCTACCTTAGGGTTAGGGGGTCACCAGAACCCGTTAGGCTCGGAAAAACACGGACCTACTTTTGAAAATTTTGCATGTTTAAGACAATGGTACCCCCGTCATGTGAAGTTAGAAAATTCAATAAGGGTGTTTAAATTTTGAACACCCTTTGTCAGTGGGATATGCAAGGGTGTTCAAAGTCTATTTTTAATCAATAACAAGCAATATTTTACCTTATACGTAGTATAATTTTTCGACGAAGGGTCCTTGGGCCAACATAGTTTTGCGCATGCTCAAATCCTGGGTCCGCCTCTGGCAATGGTAATAATAATAACAATGATGATTATGGTGGTGATGGCAATGGTAACTGTGGTAAAATAGAAGTAATGAGAATGCTAAATATGCAAAAATGCACGAGAACAAAATATGTTTGCCTAATTATTTTTCTGATGTTCAAGTATTCTTTTGTAGCATGGGCATTTTTCTAGTAGAGCTCAATTAGAATTCATAGTTAACTTTCACATTCTTTTCAATTTTGTTATTTATAAAGATTTGATTTGTTGCGAAATGTCATGGGTATTATCACTTTTAGCCCTCGCCAAAAACTATATACATCCGGTGGCCGAAAAAGTGTATAAAATTGGTATAGTTTTTGTATATAACATACAGAATATATATATATATATAAAAATTTTATATTTCGGCTATTATTTTTTCAGCGGCTATAGTGTCATTTTCCCAAATGTCATATACGTGTTGAGTAGACACATACCTAATCAACATATGGTGTTTTATAAGTCAGATCTAGAGTTAAGGTATCTAAATAAAAAATAATGCCAAACTTAGGGGGTCATTGATGCATGTGGCCGAAATGTGGGGAGAGTTGGGCTTTTATATCAAAATACGGGGAAGAAGTATGGTTTTCAAAACTTTAGCTGCAAACATAAATAAACGCTTGCCTTTTACAAAATACAGTTCTCTAGCTTCAATAAAATTGCCGGAAAGCTATTCTCGGATTTGGTCAGTTTGCAAAATAAACATATTCTTCTTGGTTGGTATCCAATTCTTGAAGATATATATGGGAAAGTTACTAATCTTAATTCTCTTTCTTCATCCAACATCAGCATTGAGTTCTGCTCGCAAAGTGTTTGATGAAATTCCTAGTCCAATGTGTTTCCTTCAGTCATTAAATACTTGTTATTTACTTGAACAAATTTTGGTTTTGGAACAAAATAAATTGTGGGTGTGCTGCATTTTGTTTTCAATCCTTGGATATAATTGAATTACTCTTAATTTATTTTTTGCTCAATATTGGGATAAAAAGAGTTTTTGACATGTAGGAATTGAGCTGAATGTTATGGAAATTTACTCAAGTTTTTTGTGACAGAAAAGAGAAATGGCAAGAGGGTTGATATGGGCTACTGCAGAAGACTTGGCAAAGAATAGAGGAAGAGTTTTGTCTTTGTATAGGCAAATCTTGAGGAGCCTTAACTCACCTGTTTTGCCACTCAACTTAGCAGCTAGGCTTCAAAAGAAAGCTGAGGTCCGTGCCATGGTCATGTTGGGTTCCGAGGAGCGGTCCCTTCACAACATTCAAGATCTTATTGGTGCTGCTGAATACTCTCTTTCCCAATTAAAAAAAGGAGAAGTTCCAAAACACATTCAAGTTTATCAATAAGTCGGGCCAATTTTCTTGTGAGTACAAATGTTGTCGAAGAATCTTCTGCATGTGCTTTATTGCATAGTTGAATAGAAGTCAGGCAATACAGGGTTAATTGCCCTGTATGCATATGTAGTATGTTTTTTTCTTTCAGAACATATACATTATGTCCTGTTTCATTTTGCTGAATTTGAAGTCTTAGTTTTATTTCTTGCAAAGTGGTTCCTTTCGAAGTTCCAATTTCCGAATGATGAAAAATAAAGCAACTTTATGATGACAAGAACAAGATATATAATGTGCAGAAGATTAATACTTAAGGGTTGGATAAGAATTGCAAGAGGAAGTTATTGAATCCGTAATCGTTCCGAATCTCTAGAATTCACCGAGTAGATCTCAAATTTTGATAAGGTAAAATCCGAAAGATCTCATTAGCATCTCAAAAGCTAATGGTAGAGAGAGGGAACACGGGGTGAATGGATTTTAGAGTTGCTCTCATTTCAAATTGCCGAGTAATTGGAAATTTTTCCACATGGCTGAAATATCTTCTATTGATTTGCTTGACCCGCCACTTGGATATGCTGTCGTCTTCTTTGAAAGTGAACTTTGTGGACTATAAAAATGGATTGAGAAGTGGAGGCGTAATAGAGTAGTAGTTATTGGTCTTTTAATCTAGTAGTCGACTTTGGTTTTGTGCTTGGAATAGCTATGGCCCATAGGCATGTTGCCCTTAGACCTGCTGTTTTAATTGGAGGCTTGAAGCTATTTTTTTTGTTTTTTTAAATTTAGGGGTCTTCTCTTGCAATCAGATTAACTGTCGTTTAGAGAAGTCTTCATATTTTAGTCACGGTTTTGCAGTAGATAAAAGTATAGCATGAAATATTTAGCATGTTTTGGAAAATGCTGACGAGATGATCAAATGCATGTAAATAACTAAGTAAACTTCGAAATTTCTATTATGAACATAAGCTCCAAAGCAGATAAATTCATTGAAAATTTTGTGCGTTTGAACTTATCAGCATCTGCATTTCTCATATTTATAGTTTCTGGCAACCTAATAGTTATTATCTTCTAATGGCTTCATTAAGTTATAGCATTTACCTGAATTTGAATCAAGTTCCCCATGTAAGAATATTCTTGTGCATGACTCTAATAAAATGATGGCAACAGTTCCTTTAGTTTCGCTCTTTCAGGGTCAGTTAAATGACTTCGAGATACTACTGACGACAGGTTTGACCCAGCTTATATTGATATCTGTTGCAACTTAAAGTCTTGTTGAAGATTTCACTCGAGCAGCATGGGTGTTAAGCTTCTCCCAAGTGGAATCAGCATATCCTGTAAATTGTTAGTAGAACTAGAAATAGATGGTTGACCGTTGATGGAGGGAGATGATCTATGACATTATTCCTCTAGAGTCCATTCACATGAGGATAGCAGTGTGCTACTAAATTATTATATCACCTTTTGTCCCCTTCAGTAGTTGAAATTGTTGAGATAGAGTATAACATTCCTTGTTCCTGCAGATGTTTACATATGAGAAAACAAAGTGAAATCTCATATAATCATGCATCTATTATTTTTTGGGGGGTGGGACGGTAGTTTCTTGGATATCATAGTGCCTAATTGAGTGATTTCTCAACTTCTCTTGTAACTTCCATTCTTCTATTCTGTGCTTTTAAAGTGAGACAGATGAGTTTATGAGCATTGAAGGTTAGACTTTTGCTTTGCTTGATACAATGATACTTGACTCAACTGCTTTCTGATGGCAAAATGAATAATTGGTAGAGATTGCAATGGCTGTGGGAAACTGGTATAAGGTAATGGAAGTTCAGAGCCTTACTTTAAAAGGCAACAACAACAACAAGAAAATACCCAGTATAGTCCCGCAGGTGAGGTTTAGGGAGGGTAGTGTGTACGCAGACTTTACTCCTACCTTGAAGGTAAAGAGGTTGTTTCCGATAGACCCTCGGCTCTTCTTGTTTTAGGTTGTTTTCAAATTTTATTCTTTTTTCTTCAAAATATTAAATTGTTAGCTGAACTTTTTGATCGTATTATTGTCGAAAAGGTATTTAGATTGCTTTTGTTCTAAACACTATTCACATTTTCAAAAGAACTAAACATTATCTTTATGTGTGAGACTTTCTTTTGGAGTAACTTCTACATTCACAATCGGGGTCCAGGTAAATGGATCACGAAATTGAGTGGGACGAACACTCAAATGCTATGCCTTTTCCTTTAAGAGAATGTTCAAGAGGTCCAATTTTAATTTATTTTGCTCCATTAATTATATCTATATGAAATTATATTCGACATGTCCGATACAGGAATTTTGGGTAGATATGATGAATCATCCTCAACAGAAAAATAAAACTCCTATTTCAATTTGTAACGATCTGATGTTTAAAATATCAAGTAGATTTGTCTATTATATTAGTGATTGTGAAAGAAATATTTAAAGTATTAGTGGAGAAGCTAGTTTAGGAAGTAACATCTGGGGCTGGGCATACATCTGGTAAAACCAATTGTTCGAACCAAAAAACGCTATTGGTTTATGGTATCGAGTTAATGAATTAATAGTTCCGTAACAAGTTAGTGTTATTTGACTATTGAGTTATCGGTTCGGGTCTTGGTTTGCCTAATTTTATTAATAGTATAACCAATAATCCAACAAGCTTTATCAAAATTATAATTTTTACCCTTAGGTATGTAAAGCCACCTTACAGCTTCATTCTCTGAATTCTCTCAGCCATCACTCTTCTTTTTACCTTACTTCTTATGATAAGTTATAAACTTTTCTTTTCTCATCTTCATGCTTCAGTTCAGACTTTTAGTTTTAAAATTAATTTCACATTTTTAGTTTTTTTATTGTTTCTTTGTTGCACTAATTCTTTAGCATTTACAAAAATAGAATCTCATCAATTTCTTGTGAATTATGTCCGCTCGTTACTGAGATAGTTAGTAAGCTTTAGACTGTTGATTGTCTTATTAATTACTCCTAGTAACCATTTTCTTTTGTTGGTTTTGAGAATTGAGATAGTTAGTAAGATTAGATGTGCACCTTTTACTAACTCGTAATTGGTTAAGGATCACCAACTGTTCTGTTTTAAAATTTTTATCATTATGCATCATTATACAAAACGCGTCTTTCTCTTTGGATTGAGTTATTTTGTCGAGTAAACCGATAACGGATCGACTAATCAATTACGGATATTCAAACGGTTCAGTTATCGATTTTCACCGAATCGACTGATACTCACCCATCAATTTCAGCCACATATTATGATAGGCCGTCTATCCATATAAAAAATATCTGTGTGATGTTTCTTCCCGCCGGAGTTGGGTAAGATTCATTTAAGTCCCGCTTACTGTTAACAGTTACTAGTAGTACAATTTATGGAGCTCAACATCTCAATCCATGGTACTCCCTGTATGTTTTCGTGAACAAGAAAATCAAATGTTATTACTATCATGGCTTGCCACATTACACTTTCTGTTACATCCTTAAACGTTAGTAGCAATGCCAATTCTCAAGATCCTTCTGTGTCTCACAAACTCCAGACTTGCAACTCAACCAAAGAAATTAAAAAAAACCAATCTTTAATCACTAAAATTAGCTCCGTACAGCACCCCCGACAACTCCTTTACACCAAAATCATCTCTTTATGTTCTTCCCCAATACCCTCTACGGAATTTAGCTATGTCCACTCTCTTTTCAGTCAAATACAGGACATAGATATCAATCTTTATAACTCCTTACTGAGATGTCTTTTAAGTTCTAAGTCCAAAGAAAATGTTTTACTTGCATTATTAATGCATGTTGAAATGATGTGTAAAGGTTTAGTTTTGGATAAATATACGTACCCTCTTGTTCTTAACGCATGTGTACAGTTACGTGAGCTCAGACATGGCAGGTTGGTTCATTCCCATGTGATAAAAACTGGGTTTGCGTTGGATTTGTATGTGATGAACAATTTGATTCGTTTGTATGGTGTTTGTGGGTGCGTTGGGAGTGCGAGGAAGGTGTTCGATAGAAGTCCTGAGAGAGATTTGGTATCTTGGACTACTTTGATTCAGGGGTATGTGGACAACGGGTATTTGAAGGAAGGAGTTGAGTTGTTCTTTGAAATGATTGAAGATGGATTAAGGGCTGACGAAAGGATGATGGTCGTTGTGATATCCGCTTGTGCTAAATTAGAGGATCTGAGATTGGGCCAGAAGTTACACAAATATGTGCAGAGTCATAAGTTAAATTTTGATGTATTTCTTGGGAATGCATTGGTGGATATGTACTTAAAATGTGGTGAAACCAATATTGCTCTTAATGTTTTCCGAGAGATGCCAACGAGAAATGTGATCTCTTGGAATACATTAATATCTGGATTGGCTCAGAGAAGGGAGTTTAAACAGGCCTTGAATGCATTTAATGAAATGCAGGATCAAGGAGTAAAGCCTGATAAGAATACTTTAGTTGGTGTTCTTAATTCCTGCAGCAATTTAGGGGCACTAGAAGTTGGGAAATGGGTGCACGCATATATAGACCGAAATCAGATACAAGTAGCAGGGTATGTTGGCAATGCGCTTGTCGATATGTATGCAAAATGTGGAAGCATGGACGGCGCCCTTAGAGTTTTCGGAAGTATGAATACTAAAGATGTTTATTCATACACATCTGTGATAGTTGGGTTGGCCACACATGGTAAGGCGCGGATAGCACTTAATTTCTTCTATAAGATGCTCGAAATTGGCAAACAACCAAATGGGGTCACTTTCGTGGGTGTTCTCACAGCTTGTAGTCATGGAGGATTGGTTGAAGAGGGCCATAAGCTTTTTGCAGATATGTGGAGAGTGCACAAATTAAAACCTCAAATAGAACACTATGGCTGTATGGTTGATCTGTTGAGTCGTGCAGGGTTGACAGATGAAGCAGTAGAGTTCGTGGAAAACATGCCAATTGAACCTGATGCTTCTATTTGGGGATCAGTATTAGCAGCATGCAGGATCCAAGGAAGAGTTGAACTTGCTGAGCATGTGACTGCAAAACTTGTCAATATAGAGTCTGAAAAAGATGGTACATACATACTGATGTCAAACACATATGCTTCAGTCAGTAAATGGAGAGATGCTTTAGAATTAAGAAAATCAATGAAGAGACAGAAAATAAAGAAAGTTCCTGGATGTAGCTTAATTGAAGTTGATGGTGTGGTTTCTGAATTTAAGAAGGGTGACAAAGCGCATCCAAGAAGTAAAGACATATATGCGATGGTTGAGCAACTGACACTTCATTCAATTGGTACAGAGGCCTTCTCAAACAGAAGTGAGCCCCTCATAGTTTGAATGGTGCAATGAAATTGGCAGCCTAATCTGGAAATGAAATTTGTCAAGTTGACCTCAGATATCACTTCTCCACTTAAATGGCATGAATTATTCAGAAGCTCTGCCTTTTCTCCTGGTAAGGTTTAGAACGATCTCTTTGTACATTTTGCGCCAAACATTTTTGTATAATGAAGTATATTACACATTGATCGTGCACAATTTGTCACTCGAAACTTTTTGACATCACTTGTCTGATTATTGTTGGGATGCATTTTTTCACCCCAAACAATACATGTATATAAGTAAAAGAAAAATGTGAAAATCAGCTTGCCCTTAGGTTTAACGTTGAACTAGTTGAGCAGCTGATCCGATCAATTGCTTCTTACCTTTCTAAGCATTACAGAGTATTTATGATGTTGGAAAATAACAGGTATCTGGTGGAGGTATACGTAAACTAGATTGGAAACAAAAAAGAAAAAAACATCTTGCCTATTTCAAGTAGATGAATAAACTTAGAGAAAGTGATTAATTAATGTATGTTATTTTCTTATGAATTGTTTAATAACCAAATAAGATTTTTTTTCCTCTTATTATGATTATAGTATAACATATCAAATTTAAAAAATTATTTTAAGATATTTTAGCAAAGTTACTCATGGATCAATTTGGGTTAAAAATCAACCAAACTTTAAATGGGCTAATATGGGTTGAGTCAAGATGACCTGAGTTTAACAAAGGGAAATTTCCGTTCTTATACCATATAGGAAATTATATTGCCAAATATGTTCATGGTTTGAAAATTACCCGCCATGTTAATAGTTTTTCTACAAAAAAAATACAATTCATTAAATACGGAATCTTAGTAGCTGTAGTCTTCCTATTTAGACGCGCTAAAATTAGGGAAGTAAATATTCTTCTAGATATTTTGAAACGGAAATCACGCATTAATGATTGAGTAATTTTCAGTCCTATAGGGCAAAAATTTAACTGCTTACTGTTGCTACTGCTAGGTAACATTCATTGGTATTCTTCTTACCTTTTATAGAGTCATCACAAATGGTTGTCACATTGAAGGAAGCGGTACTGTTTAATTACTTAGTTGTCACCATCATGCAACCTTTTAATTTTATTCTAGATTCAATGTGCTAGGAAAGAGAATAAACCATATAGTTATTGGTAGAAACTGAAAAAAACTTAATAGGGTTTTGGTTGATCACTTTGTAAAATTTCCAAGCAAGTCCAGGGAGGATACAATCATCATACAATCATCTTTCTGTAAGCCCATACCACTCATCTGAGTCTGCATCGATCCATCCATTGATTGGCTTCTATGCACAAATAGATTCCACAAATCAAAAAACGATTAAATCTTCTACAATTCTTCTGTAACAAACGCAATCATGTCCAAAATCTCAATTATGCTACAATGGGAATTGAGATATTAAAATTCAATGTACCCAGTTTGTAGATATTTTGTAGATAAATTGTAGATTATTTGTATTTTGATTGTAGATGCTTTGTTTTCTGTTTTCACAAATCAAAAACGACTAAAATTTCTACAAATCTTCTGCACGAAAACGCAAATTATGTCGAAAATCCCAATTATGCTACAATTGAATGAGAATTGGGATATTAAAATTCAATGTACCCAGTTTGTAGATATTTTGTAGATAAATTGTAGATTATTTGTATTTTGATTGTAGATGCTTTGTTTTCTGTTTTCACAGATAAAAAATGACTAAAACTTCTACAAATCTTTTGCAAAAAATGCAATTATGTCTAAAATCCCAATTATGCTACAATTGAATGGGAGTTGGGATATTAAAATTCAATGTACCCAGTTTGTAAATATTTTGCAGATAAATTGTAGATTATTTGTATTCTGATTGTAGATGCTTTGTTTTCTGTTTTCACAAATCAAAAACAACTAAAACTTCTACAAATCTTCTGCTAAAATCGCAATTATGTCGAAAATCCCAATTATGCTACAATTGACTGGGAATTGGGATATTAAAATTCAATGTACCCAGTTTGTAGATATTTTGTAGATAAATTGTAGATTATTTGTATTCTAATTGTAGATATTTTGTTTTCTGTTTTCACAAATAAAAAACGACTAAAACTTCTACAAATCTTCTGCAAAAAAATGCAAATTATGTCGAAAATCCAATTATGCTACAATTGAATGGGATTGGGATATTAAAATTCAATGTACCCGGTTTGTAGATATTTTGTAGATAAATTGTAGATTATTTGTATTCTGATTGTAGATGTTTTGTTTTCTGTTTTCACAAATAAAAAACGACTAAAACTTCTACAAATCTTCTGCAAAAATCGCAATTATGTCGAAAATTCTAGTTATGCTACAATTGACTAGGAACTGGGATATTAAAATTCAATGTACCCAATTTGTAGATATTTTATAGATAAATTGTAGATTATTTGTATTCTGATTGTAGATGTTTTGTTTTCTGTTTTCACAAATAAAAAACGACTAAAACTTCTACAAATCTTTTGCAAAAAAACGCAAATTATGTCCAAAATCCCAATTATGCTACAATTGAATGGGAAAATTCAATGTACCCAGTTTGTAGATAAATTGTACATTATTTGTATTCTGATTGTAGATGCTTTGTTTTCTGTTTTCACAAGTCAAAAACGACTAAAACTTCTACAAATCTTCTGCCAAAACCGTACTTATGTCGAAAATCCCAATTATGCTACAATTGACTGGGAATTGGGATATTAAAATTCAATGTACCCAGTTTGTAGATATTTTGTAGATAAATTGTAGATTATTTGTATTCTGATTGTAGATGCTTTATTTTATGTTTTCACAAATCAAAAACGACTAAAACTTCTGGAAAAAAACGCAAATTATGTCAAAAATCCCAATTATGCTACAATTGAATGGGAATTGGGATATTAAAATTCAATGTACCCTGATTATAGATATGTTGTAGATAAATTGTAGATTATTTGTATTCTGATTGTAGATGCTTTGTTTTCTGTTTTCGCAAATCAAAAACGACTAAAACTTCTACAAATCTTCTGCAAAAAAACGCAAATTATGTCGAAAATCCCAATTATGCTACAATTGAATGGGAAAATTCAATGTACCCAGTTTGTAGATAAATTGTAGATTATTTGTATTTTGGTTGTAGATGCTTTATTTTCTGTTTTCACAAATCAAAAACAACTAAAACTTCTACAAATCTTCTGCAAAAAAACGCAAATTATGTCAAAATCCCAATTATGCTA
>ML309847.1:0-11535 GCA_005239505.1 Nicotiana paniculata | reverse complement strand
AGCTCAAAGCTCTAAGGCTATGTTTGCCTTAAGATTAATATATTAAGATTTGACAAAAACTCATATGTTCTTAAAAACCTTGTGTGAGTTTAGTATACAAAAAAAATATAAATTGTCCAGTATTTATTGAGAACAGTTCGTTTTCTTTTTGTCTTCTTTAAAATTTCTACTAATATATCTCCAAATTGCTTACTTTCTCCAGCTTTCTCAAATAGCATCAGTAACAGCCGGACATAATAATATGCTCTAGATATTCGATTGTTGTTATGTCTACTATTTTCTGTTCCCTTCCCTTTATTAAAATTCATTTGTTTAGCACATTCAATCAAGAACGTGGAAATCACTATTTCTATCACCAATAGCTAGAGTTAAGGTGGCCCGAAGTGATACAAACTGGGCACAACTAGGCCGTAACTCAAATCCTCATGAATGCGATTAATGGACGTAGTTTGAGAGTGATTCCTAGCAATATCTAAAAATGCCTCTTTAAATCAGTCCCTATGACATTAACTTAGGAATTCACATTACATGTAGTGAAATTCCAATCCATTACTGAATCGGATAGTACTTTTAGACATAGATAAAGACTTAATCAATCAAAGTATACGTAACTTTGGATGAAAACCCATCAAATAACCCCTTTTCTTAAATTGCCTATACATTTTATGTAACACAAATACAGACTAAAATGAATACTCGTAGAGATACTTTCAGGAACGAACTTCTTAAAATTATCAAAACTGCGTACACGTTCGCGTGACCTAATTTCGGTCTCTTTTTGACAATAAAACAAGATATTCTCTTGCGCACCCTATTTATCTTTAAAATGAGTTCAGTTCGAGAATTGTGTACACGTCCGCGTGACATGACTTTTGATACAATTAAAACTCTACGGGTTTACACATACGTGACTAGACTCAAAAGAACTCTTTAAATAAAAATAGAATATAAAAGCGGTAAAAAGATTAAAACGCACATAGGTGGAAAAGCAGTAATTAAAAAATTTAGGCCAAGTTTAATCATTAAGCGACCGTGCTAGAACCACATAATTCGGGAGTGCCTAACACCTTCTCCCGGGTTAACAGAATTCCTTACCAAGATTTCTGGTTCGTAGACAATTTATATAGAGTCAAAATTTCCTCGGTTTTTGGATTTCTAATAAATAAATGGTGTCCCGGAACACCGTAAAAATCCGGGTGGCGACTCTGAATGAATAAAATAAATCCCAAAAATCGAAAAATGTCACTTAAAGTGGAAAAACTTCCTTATTGCCCTCACCGAGGTGAAAAAGGAGGTGTGACAGCTCTGGCGACTCTGCTGGGGATGATCGAACCCAGAATCGCAGGTTCAGGGTTCAAGAATTTGAGCTTGTAATTTTATTTTACTTGGCTTTATTAATTGTGATAGTACTGTATTTTGTGCGCTCAAATGTGCTAAATGTATACCGCTTTGATATTTATGGGAACTATATATAAATTGCCTTCTTACGCCTCCCTTCTGAGTCTTCTATAATTTGGTGCACACGTTCGCGTGGCCCGATTTTCTATTAAAGGTCATACCAATTATGAAATACGAGGATGGGCTAGCCACTAGGACGAATAGCCTTTCGTGCTACCGGTACGTCGCTCCCACCCCGACTCGAGTTGCCCGCTCGGGTAGCCAAGGTCTACAACAAAAAACCCCAGGTTTAACCTTAGAATGACAAAACCTCATATCGGATCCCTGGTAAGAACGATTATCTGCATCACGTGCATTTTTGACTTAGGGGACTCAACACAGGGGTTGGGTCAGTCTAAGACAGGTGTACCCAGAATAAAAAAGACCATCCTGATGCATCCTATTTGATTACGTGCATTATTTGTCTCGATTTGTTTGTTGACCTGCCAAATAAAGAAAGAAAATAACAAAAAAACCAGAGTGGGGTAAGATAGAATTTATCCGATTTTGGAAAGCCTGATATTTAAAAAGTAACCCGGAACTCTGTCAAAATAATTGAAAATAGGGAGAAATAGTTGCAAATGAGCCAAATCGAGAAGAAAATTCCTTAATAAATAAAAAAAAAAATTTAGTTATGTCGAAACCGACCGAACTACGTAGGTCTGATTCTCACCGGATGTNGAGAAATAGTTGCAAATGAGCCAAATCGAGAAGAAAATTCCTTAATAAATAAAAAAAAAAATTTTAGTTATGTCGAAACCGACCGAACTACGTAGGTCTGATTCTCACCGGATGGGAGATACGTAGGCAAGCCTCATCGGCGCCGACCCCACTTTTCTAAAAAATGTGTCTGTCATTCCAAATAAAACCGACCAAGCTTCGGTTAAAGTCTTGCACCGTTCTTGCCAAAATAGCCTTAGAACATTTTATATTGTCGAAGGGCTGTTTTTTGCTAAAGAACAGACTTGTCTATCACTTTTGCTAAAAGCACCTTGGTTTTGCCTCAAAACTTTGCTCAAAGCAAGAAGGGACCATTCTATGAAAAATGACCACTTTGGTCAAATTTGTATTTTTATTTTTAAAAAAAAAAATTAAAATTTGGTCTTTTGTGTGAAAATAGGAGGTAATCCTAACCCTGTTTGCTCAACAAGTGCAAGATGAACACTATCCAAACTCCACAGCTGAACACCATAGAAGAGGCTCCCATACAACTCAAGATGTGGTGGCATGATTTGGATAAAGATGGCAAAGAATGGGTCACCAAACAGTTGGGATCTCTCGTTGATCTTATGAAAATCGAACCCCAAAATGACTTGATTAAAGCTTTGGTAACTTTTTGGGATCCGGCCCATAACGTGTTCCGCTTTTCAGATTTTGAGGTCACCCCAACCTTAGAAGAGCTCGCCGGATATGCGGGTTCTGGTCGAAACTTAAGGACTCAACAAATTATCTTTCCAAGACCTATGTCAGTATGCCGTTTCTTTGAGGTCCTTTCGGTTAGCCGGGAACTCAGAAAAGGCCATGTATCTGATGGATATTGTTCATTCTATTTCTTATACTCCAGATACGGTTTCTCAGGCGGATTTGAAGTACATGAGATAGGATTGACTAACAAACAGGATAAAGATACTTGGATAATCCATCGCTGGTTTGCCTTCATCGTAGCATTTCTGGGTGTTATGATATTTTCTAATGTCGAAGGATCCATTGACGTTTGCGTGGCCAAAATTGCCCAGATCTTGACCGAAAAGAAATATCATACCCTGGCTCCACTCATATTATCTGATATTTTTTGGGCTTTGACTGAATACAAGTCGGGAAAAACATTCTTTGAAGGTTGCAACATCATTCTCCAGATGTGGATGATTGAACATCTTCGTCACCATCCGAAATTCATGAGCTATGGTACCGAGAAAGCCAACTTCATTGAGAGTTATAAGGAGAGAGTGAAAGATTACCCCCTTCCAAAAGGAGTCAAGGCCTGGATCAATCATCTAAGGTCTCTACGAGCAAGCCAAATAGAATGAACTTTTGGATGTCTCCCACTCAAAGAAGTCATACTCATGTCTGCTACTAGGAATCATTTACTGATAATGGGTCTCAAGAGTGTCCAACCATATGCACCCCAACGGGTTTTGAGACAATTGGGTCGTTAGCAAGTGATACTTGAAGAGGAGGATTTGAGCATCAAGGTTATTGAACTACACCCCGAGACTCCCTTACCTGAGGCCTTTTCAACAAATTTGGAATGGGTACCGATACTTGAAAGAGGATACCCAGGTTCCCGACCTGGCTAGAGGGGAAGCGGACCCCGAGCAAGAAAAGGCCCTCCAAAATGCCTCATGTGCAAGCTTTTGATGATAAGATGTAAGAAAGACTATCTTGGGGTGAAAAGGAAAGAGAATCTCAAGCCACTATCCATGAGTTTAAAGAGAAGTTAAGAAACATGGAGTTTGATAACCAACTGCAAGCAGAGGTAGTCGAGAGCGAGAAACGACAAATGACCCGAGAGAATGAGGCGCTTCGGGC
Organism: Nicotiana paniculata; assembly: GCA_005239505.1. Lineage (NCBI taxonomy): Eukaryota > Viridiplantae > Streptophyta > Magnoliopsida > Solanales > Solanaceae > Nicotiana > Nicotiana paniculata. Next base: position 7,569 of record ML309847.1, on the reverse strand, counting down.
TCAGATCCGGAATCTAAAAATAGCCTTGGAGGCACCTGCAAGGAGTGAAAGACATGAAAAGATCATTAATAATCTGAGGCTAAAAGTTCACGAGTATACCTTCGATTTAAGGAAAGCTGAAATGACATGTTAGAAGCCCAAAGGGAGCTAGCAAAAGGAACATAAGAACATGCTCATCAATTAAGGCAAAAATATGGTAAAGAAACGACCATCTTGAAAGAAAGGTTGTTTGCTACAGGCAACGAGATAGTCCAACAGACCAAAGACTTCAGAGTAGAAAGGGAGCATGTGTGTACAGAGATTGGCCAGTTAAAAGGAACGGTGCAAGAGTTGCAAAAGCATAATGATGCAAATACCCAAGTGTTAGAAGGCCGGTCACATCAAGTAGGGCGTTTACTTTGGGAGAAGGGGATCATACGGCACATAATACAGTAATAGCTAACTACGTGGTGCAAAAATGCCACGGATGCAACGATATGACCACTTCCATGTTCTTCGCCACCATGATGACTTTTTCCATCAGTTAATGGACAAATTGGAACGACTTCGGGAGGATATTGCCCAGAGGCCTGCCACTGCCTCACCAGCACCAAGAAGACAACCCGAGGCTCTCCTTTACTATTGATATCTAGTTATTACGTCTGTATTTTTATTGCTTTCTAAAACTGTTAAGTTGTCTTGTTTTAAAGTTTGTTATTTTTCTTTTGTGTTTATTTAATATTCCCAATAGTCACTTGTAATGCAAAAGAATTATTTTTAATAGTGAAATGAAATCACCTTTTTATTTAGCTATTTCGTGAACTACGTGATGATGTGATTCATGCGGCGTCATAATACGTAGGCAATCCACATAGGATTCGATCATAACCCTAAAAGAAACGAATGAAAAGAAAGTAAAGAGAGATAATGTTAAATTCGGGATGAAACACACATTTGTTGCAAACATTTTAGAAAAACGATAACTGCTTAGGTGCATCGCATTCCAATGTGTTATTCCTATGTGTTAATATCTCCCGCTAACCCAATTTTATTTTCTCTTTTTCTTAAAGGTTACTTTTATTAAACGGTGGTTGGTTTGCGATGGTATTCTGGCGACACATCCATATTTCACAAGGTCTAAAGGAAGTGTAGCAATGACGTCTGAAAGTCACCCGTCCATTATTGAACCAGCGGATGGCCCCATCTCAGTCATCCCCCAAGAGGAATCGGCAGTAGCCGAAGAAAAGGGAAGGCTACGATTCCGTATGCTCGAGATGTGGGAAGCTTTGTCCAATGGAAGAGAGCCACCTAGCTCCATCCTTGGTTTTCTTGAGCTAATTCCTAGAACTGGAGGGACCACCAATGTGCCCATTTCAAAGCCAAACTCATTTGTTCCATTTGGATTCCCGACCATGGTCTCAAACTGTTCTAGAACACCTTCTGAGTTTTGCCCCCAGGCACCACCCTCCGGATTACAATCTATGGTGTTTACTGCTCCTCCGGCTACTGGTATGGCAAAACCTACACTGGCACGACAGAATTTTGAACCGACCAACTTTATTTTTCAAGCTCCTCAGTTGCAGTTGGATGCTGCTCATGTCACTCCTAATGCTTACACGCAGTACCAACAATTTGAATCTCCCGCGGATCCAAAAAACCTCTTGAAGAATATTGAAAAGATGAAATAACTCGAAAGATGAAGAACCTTGAACAAAGTTTGAAAAACATCCAGGGTCTAAGTGGCCAAAAGAGCATGTCATACGCTGATCTATGCATGTTCCCACACGTGCATCTACCTGTGGGTTTCGAGACACCAAAATTTATGAAGTATGACGGGCATGGAGGCCCGATCGCTCATCTAAAAAGATACTGCAACCAACGGAGAGGAGCGGGAGGCAAAGATGAGCTATTGATGGCTTATTTTGGGGAAAGTCTTACAGGTATCACCTCAGAGTGGTACATCGATAAAGATATATGCCACTGGCATGTATGGGATGATTTGGCCCGAGAATTCGTAAGATTGTTCCTGTACAATGTGGATATAGCTCCAGGCAGAAGTTCTTCGTCCAATCTCATAAAGAAAGCTTCCGAAAGATTCCGGGAGTACGCAATCGAATGGCGGGAATAGGCATCCCAAGTTAAACCTCCCATGGAGTAAAAATAAATGATTAGTATCTTCTTACAGGCCCAAGATGCCGATTATTTTAAGAATATGATGTCCGCCATGGGCAAGCCGTTCTCGGAGGCTATACAAATTTGGGAGATGGTCGAAAATGCCTTAAAAACAGGCCGTATTTTAAGTCAATCTGCTTTGAGAGCCACCTCCCAAGCCATTCAAAGCGGCTCGGGAGGCCTGGCAAACAGAAATAAAAAAGAGGAGGGAGCCATGATGGCTTCGGGCCCTAGGAATTCCCGACGACCTCGGGAATATCCATGCCCATTTTCCACAACTTCACAACAATATTATCCTCACCAGGAAGCAGCTTATGCCATGACTCCCCCTCCTTATATAGTGATGAACGCTCAGCCGCAGCCCCGACCGCAACAGTATAACCAAAACAGAGCTCCACCACCTAGAAATAACCATCCACCACCAGCTCCATATAATCCACGCCCTCCTCAAAACAATTACCCCTATAATGCTTACCCTCGTGAGCCACCACGAAGAACTAACTTCACCTCCATCGGCGAGTCATACTCAAGCCTTTTTCCAAAGTTGGTTCAGATGGGACTTCTGCAGCCGGTGCTTCCGAACAACCAAAATCGACAATCACCATCATACAGACGGTGTACCAACTGTGGCTATCATTCCGGAGTGGAGGGGCATGATACTGAAGATTGCTAGACCCTCAAGAGAGCAGTAGAAAATCTGATTGAACAAAAGAAGGTTGTGCTAAGAGACGAGGAGGTCTCTAATGTCACAAATAACCTATTGCCAGCCCACAACAAGGGGCTATCATATGAATGATATTAGAAGATAAAGAATTTGACCCGGCGCTGAAAGTCATCATTGCCATTGTGGACACAGAAAGGAAAGCAAAGACAGTGGTAAAACCGGACAAAGAAGAAAAGAAAACAAAACCCCCCGGTCAGGATAAAGAGAAGGCTAAGGAAGAAAAAGAGACAAAAACACCTGGCCAGGAGAAAGAAAAGGCCAAGGAAGAAAAGAAAGAGACAACACCAGCTAAAGAAGTTATCCTTTACGTCCCGAGAGCTCCGCGAAATAGAAAACTCGTTTTGAGCCCTCCCAGGAGATTGGAACCCCAAAAAATGTATATACAAAAAAGGGCCTATGTTGTGAAAAGCTCGATTATACCACCAAAGCTGAATGAAACTTTGATTATCAGCCGCCTGCGGGAAATTCCAATAAAAAATACAACTATTGTCCCATGGAATTATGACCAAACAGTGGTGACAGATAAAGGAAAAGAAGTCAAGGGGGAAGTCAACGAAGCAAAACCCACTGGGAAGTACCATAACCCAGATGTGCTGAACAAAGCTAAGCATAAACACTTTCCTTTCAAAAAGCATATCACCGCTGAAGAAGCCGAGAGTTCTTCAAAGAAATGAAAATGCCAGAATATGTCACCATTGAAGAACTCAGGAGAACCCCTGATCAGGTTTCACTTCTGTCTCTGTTGACTGGCTCAAACCGAGTACCAAAAAATGCTCCTGAAAATGCTGAATGAAGCGTATGGACCAGCTGTGACCTCGGTTGAGCAGTTAGAAAGAATGGCTGAGCATTTCTTCGAGGTAAACAAAATCTGTTTAAGCCAGGATGATCTCCCTCCCGAAGAAGACACTCACAACAAGGCATTACACCTGACCGTTAGAAGCAAAGGATATTACGTGAAGAGAGTTATGTTTGACGGAAGATCAGGGGTTGATATTTTCCCTTTGTCAACACTCTAAGGGATGGGAATCGGCATTGAGAGAATCAGGCCGAATAATGTTTGTGTTCACGCCTTCGACGGTATCAAAAGGGACACCATTGGTGAAATTGACATAGTCACGACGATTGGCCCTGTGGATTTCACAGTAACTTTCCAAATCCTGGATATGGATACTTCCTATAACTTCTTGCTAGGGAGACCGTGGATTCACGCTGCTGGGGCAGTACCGTCTACCCTCCACCAAATGGTCAAATTTGTCCATGAAAATCAGGATATCGTGGTCCATTGAGAAGATAAACAATCCATATACAGGGACTCCTACATCCTTTGCCTCGAGGCCAGAGAGGGAAGTCAAAATATTGTTTACCAAGCCCTTGAGATTTTGCCTGCTGATCAACACGGAGAAGGCACTCCATGACCACAACCTTGTCTTTCATACGCGTCAATCATGGTCACCACATATATGATTAGACATGGTTACAAACCAGGAAAGGGGCTTGGGATATCCCTACAAGGCATCACTGAACCCATCTCTCTACCCGCCACTGAAAAATTCTTTGGAATAGGTTTCCAAGCCACTGATGAAGATGTACACTGGGCCAACGCCCACAAAAACAATGGATGGGACCTGCCTCAGCCAGTCCCACACATTACTAAGACCTTCATCAAACCACAGTATATCGAAGAAGAAGAAGAAGACGTCTTTACTGCCAAAGAAATTGAAGGTATATGTTAGGCCATGAAACAGATGTTATACGAGGCCAACATGGTTCCGCTAGGGGAAGGCTCGAGCACTACTGAGGTGCAGTATATGGGCCCAAATGCTAAGTTGCAGAACTGGAAGGCTACTCCATTCCCCGTCATGCGGGAGTCCCGGTAGTTCAGTTTTGCCATCTTTCCTACACTATGAGTTATTTGAGGGTGTAACTCAAGTGTTTTTAATTTATTGCTTTTCAATTCCGATGTAAACCCTTCTAGTTTTCAATTCAATTCAATGAAATAAAAATTTCATCGTCTATTATTCTTTCTGATTTTGTATTTTTTCTTATTTTTCAGTCCTAATAATGCGGCTTTAAATAACATGACATGCTTGCGGACTTCATGCCTAGATCCTAAAACGCTGTCCGACTTTGAAATAATGAATCAAGAATCAAAACGCAAACAAAGTTGGGTTAAGGAAATGAAACCATGGATCGGAACAACCAAAGGAAAATTGGTTCAGATTGAAAAGGTCCATACAGTACTACTGCCAAAAGAGTGCGCTTGTATTTGGGATATATCAAAGAAAATGTCTCTGAAACAACTGTCGACGCAGGCGCAGTCAAAAGATCTTAAAACGTTGTCAAACTTCGAAATAATGAATCAAGAACCAGAATGCAAATGAAGATAGATCAAGGAAATAAAACAATGAATCGGAACAACCAAAAGAAAATTGGTCTAGATTGGAAAGGTCCATGCATTGCAACCAAAGTACTGCCAAAAGAGTGCATTGTACTTGGGGCTCGAAGAAAATGTCCCTAAAACAACTGTCAACGCAGGTGCAGTCAAAAGGTACTATGTTTGATCCTCCATATATTTTTAAATGTTCTCCGGTTGGGATGACGAAGGCTTTCATTCTTTCTACCCAAACACCATTAACCCTTTTGCAAATCCTTTGAGCCGCTTACTCTTCTTTGATTACCCTATTTGGAACCCGAAAGTGTTATTGGAAAACAAGAAAAAAAATGTTGAAAAAAAAATGAAAAGAAAAAAAAAAAGAGACAGAAAAAGAAAAATGAAATGAATAAATAAATCAAAACAAAAGAAAAACCAAAAAAAAACAAAACTTCCTGAACTACGTTCGAGTTGATTCCGAAAGGATACGTAGGCAGCCTCTCCCTGGGGTTCAGTCACACCAAAATAATAATCCACATTTCCCTAAGAGTTTAAGCTGTGGCAACTGTTAAGATTCGGCAATGTGTCGCCTGAAAAGTTCCAAAGTTGTAATTCAACACAAATTCTTTTCACCAAAAACTCTGTCCAAGTCCTTCCGATCAATCGGCAAAGATGTCAAAAATTGGAGGATACAGTTGTTTGGATACAAATACAAGAAATGAAAGAAATTAAAATGGGAGAGTCTTATTGGTTAAAACCCACACGAACACCATAAGGCAATGTTAAGGAAAGAAATGAAAATGAGAGAGTCTTATCGGTGAAAACCCACACGGGCACCGTAAGGCAATGGTGAGTAGAGAAATTAAAAAATGAGAGAGTCTTTAGTGAAAACTCGCAAAGAGCAATACAAGGCGATGGTGAGAAGAGAAATGAGAGAGGTTAGTTGGTGAAAACCCGCAAAGGGCTCCACTGATCGAAAAGGCTTATCGGTGACTGACGGGGACACAGTCCGGGGCAAGGTTTCTCAATCTCGAGGTAATAGTTGTGATGAATTTTTTAGAGTCGGACGGTTTCCATGGATCGGGCATCTAGTCGAAAGGGCATTTCATGTTCATTGAAGTCCGCATGCACTCCAGATAAGTCCTTTCCTTTCCCTGATAGGGACACCTTTTGCTTAAATTCATTGTCCATTCTATCGTTTACTTTTCTCTGAAATCCCTTTCGGTCTAACTCTGTTCCGAAACTAAGGCAATGAAAGGATGGAAAGACTGATTTAAAGGGTCTCTTGTTTGACACGGGCCAACATGCAAGGGCACCAAGCCTCATCAGGGGCATCGAGTCGATCTCGACTGACCGTAGCGGCCGATATTTCAAACTCAAACCTTGAAAGGAGAAAATAAGATAGAAGTGCCTATAAAGGCGAATGAAGTTGAAAGGTTGAGCTCCGCGTGGCTAACCATCTTGGCAAGGTTTAAAAATCTATGATATTCTAACTTCCCTAAAGTTAGAGTTGGAAGGAAAGTCAAGAATGAAAAGTCAATAAAGGCGAAATAAAGTTTGAAAGTTTATGTCCCACACGACTAACCGTCGCAGCAGAATTCAAGGGGCCAGAACTTCCCCCATACTCTGGAAATCCAAAAGAAAAAGCAAGTGAAAGGCCTAAAAAAAATATGTTGGGTTCCACGTGACTGATCGCCATGGTAAAATCTAGAAAGTCAAGGTCCCCGAGTTTAAAATAAAACCCCATCCCCAACAAGTAAGGAAGCGGGTCGAGATCAAGCCGTTGAAAGTCAAGGCCGCAAAACCAACCACCGTTTCAAACTAACATATTGTTCTTTGTTTGAATGAAACAGATGTAACTAAAAGCAACCTTGCAAATGCAGGTGCAGCCAAAAGAAATTGTGCAAGGGCTAGAAGGAGCTCTGCAGCATTGACTCCAAAAAGGGAAATTTCCTCCTAAATATTCTTGCCTGCATGCATGAAAAGAGAATAAAGAAAATAAAACAAAAATAATTAAAAAAAAGAGAGAAAAGAAAAGAAAAAGAAATGAAGTTGGAAATGATGCAACCCTAAAGTAGCATAGGATCCTAAATCCGTAGCCAAACCTTTTCCAACCAAGGTATCCCAGTCCTCAGTTGATGCCAACAAAGGGTCCCCTCCAAAGCAGACACTGCCATAACCTGGTGATCTTTCTGACAACAACATGACTTGTTGATCATCTCTTCACACTAGCATAACCTAGTAATCTCTTTTCCCTAGGCAACGACATAGCCTGTTGACTTTTCCAGACACCGGCATAACCTGGTGATCTTCCTGACAACAG